>JAMKCH010062483.1:0-50139 GCA_023653785.1 Ophioderma brevispina
AGGTTTTCCCAGATCGCATCACAAATATCGATTTTGAAAAATCTTGATCGCGCACTATTTTTCAAATGTGCCAGTGTCTCTTTAATGTAAGTATAAAGATCGTCAGGCCCAAACTACTGGGAAAGAGACTGCTTTGACTAACCAATCCAAGTACTTCATATCTGCTGGTCAAGAAATCAGTAAAAGCCAATTGGTTGCTGACCCTGAAATATAAATGAAAAGATGAAAGGTGTGGTTATGTGCAACATGACAATCTGAAAGATGTACTCTTCAAATGTATGCTAGAGGCAACATTACTCAGGTGTTTATGAGAATTTATGGTATGGTATTCAACTTAAGGCTCAAGAAAAGTGCTCCACTCTCTGAAGTGTTTTTTTTTTCACCTTTGTTACTGTTAGTGGACGAAAACAATTGATCAGCTTCATGAATATCTTGTGTGTTTGAAGCGATATCTCAATGGTAAAAATAGTGTACGGGGTAATGGTTGTTTTTTTAATGCATCTTTGAATGCTTATTGTAAGAAAACTAAGGGAATCACGGATATAAAAAACAAAAGCACCATTTTGTGGCAAATTTGTGGCAGGAGGAATTTATTCATTTTCAAAGAATGCCCCTTTAATCAGCCCATGTGACCGTTGTCCCAAATATGTGTAGACCCATATGGGCCTTGGATCAGCAGTTCTTCTGACCAAGTCTAGTGATTATAGCAATTGATTTGTGGCACAAGAAGGAATTTATAAGTATTCAAAGAATGCCCCTTTAAGAAGCCCATGTGACCTTTGACCTAAATCTGTGAACACCCTACAAGGGCCTGGGATCAGTGGTTCTTCGGAGTATAGGGATTATAGTAACTGATTTGTGGCACAAGAAGGAATTTATAGATTTTCAAAGAATGCGCCTTTAATTGGCCCATGTGACCTTTGACCCAAATCTGTGTAGACCCCATTATGGACCTTGGGTCAGTGGTTCTTTTAGGTGATTTTTGCTGCAATCGGTCCAAGTGTTTGGCAACAAGATGCATTTTGGTAAGTAAGTGTTAAAGGTGAATTTCATGATTCCAGCACCTTCTGTTTTATTCGTTGTTCACTAGATATCCTTGCAAAAAGCTTATTCACAAAATTTGAGTTGATTCCGATCTTGCGGTTTTGTGTTATGAGCAATTGCTTGTTTCCCACGGTCCCATAGACCACTGTGCTGTAATTTCTGTCCGTTTACAGACAGAAAATATAAAAATTGCGAATTTCTTACAGATACGACCAAATTTGCATGTAGGATTAGGTGCCCATGGATTACTAAGGCTAACAGTTCAGATGATATAAAAATATCACCTTTTTTTAGGTAAGTCGGGGGGACGAGGTTGTGGATCACAAAATGTCCCTTTAACAGATAGACGGATGGAGTTAACACATTGCCATAACAATAGCTCAAGACTCATTCATACATGAGACAGGATATTTACATGACTTTAGATGTGTGGATGCACTCATAAAAACATTAATTTCAAAGCTTTTTTATTTGGGTATTATATTTTGAGAATAGGTTAACAAATTTAATACTCTTATAGGAGATGATTATTACAGATCAGAATAGCAAAACTCAATTCAAAACTCTAGTATCAGCATAAACTTGATTTGAATGTGTTTTATTACTGACATCTTCATACATCTTCATATGAAGGCGTTTTTCAGTGCTCCTCTTAGTTTTCTTAAAATGGTGATCAAACATGCACTCAAAGACTGAAATATGAGGACCTATTAAGCTTTTCATGAAGTTTGCAAAACATGTCCATTTGTATTTAACAAGATAATATACACTAACTATGCTCAAACCCCTTCCAATATAGATTCTGATACCAACTAATAAGACAAACAATAATGACTTATATAATAGCCAAGTTTCTCTTACTTTTGGTTTATACAGACCAAAATGACGACTATTGCCAAAAACATTTCCAAGATTGTCTGCTTTTGATGAGCTGTCAAAGAAGTTGTTCTTTCATTTTATGAGGCAGTCAACTGATTATTTAGATAAGAGTTAACATGTAGTCAGGCGCGGATCCAGGGAGGGGGCGCGCACCTCCCGGTAATTCTGCAAATTCTTGCCAAATCAGCCCATTTTGAGCTATGTTGGACCAGTTATACAGCCTTTCAGCCCCCCGGTAATTTTGACGATTTTCAAATCCTGGATCCGCCCCTGGTAGCTCTCTATATATCAATCAATCATTAATATAAGCCCTCAGTTTCTCCTACCTGAGAGGTCAGGCTGGTCCCAAGTTGTGGTGTAGTAGATGAATAGTAACCAGGCGGTGGGCCAAGGGGTATGGAACGCGTCGCACGTCGAGGAGTTGGAGCCGGTGTTCCCACTCAGACGAGCAAAAGCCACACATCCCAACAACCCAAGAACACCGACCCAGTACCAACATCCCAATCACCCCCGATGCCAATAATAAAAAGGACCCAGACAGAATAGTTCCCCCCCTTTCCCCACCCCCCCCCCCCCCACCCACCCACATAGTAGAGAGAAGTAACATGAGTTAAGAAGTTTACATAACATTGTAATAGAAATCCTGAACACGATTTTTAAACACGCAGAATTCCTCCATTCAAATACACGTCAGATGAGGCAACTTGAGCCATTCTTAATTTTTTTAAAATTCCAAGAAGCCTCTGATTGAAAATATTTGCAAAAAAAAAACAGCAAGTTAAAGCAAGATAAACTTGCATATCCCCCTGGCAAGATGGCAGTATGGAACCATGAGCTCAGATGACCTTTGACCTTACGATACATTTGTAAATATTAGTACACAATACCAATCCTGATAGGGGGAAATTATGAAGATTCAAATATGGCCATTATCACTTTGCAATACAGGGTGAACCAATAAAAAACTTTACCCAAAAATGAAGGATATTTCCATTTTTAATTTGATATCTGTGGATTTTATTTTTATCGATAAAGGTGATAATTGAGCATCTTGCCTGAAAAAAATTGTTCATTTTGGTTGAGTGGTTCTCAAGATATGGTCCAATGAACAATATAAGTCAGCAAAACAGAATTGTCTGCAGCGCATCCATTTTCTTAGGCATGGAAATCCCCAAGCACCAAATCCCCCCCCCCAGCGGCACAGGACAGAAAAACTGGTATTTAGCACAAACTGGACAGACTTGTCCATGAGTATTTCAGGATGGAATGATAAGTACACATAAATTATTTTGGCAACCAGGCTTTTTCAAATTGAAATCATAGCATGCCACTTGTGCTAAAGTACCAGTTTCTGTTGTGTCTGGGCAGAGGGTCTCACTATATTTGCTATTTTGTCTTGGTAGTCGAGTTGCAGAATAAAGAATGAATAAAAAAATGTTGCAACTAGTCAAATTTTCCTCATTTATGTGATTTAAAAAAAGTAACAGAAGCAAGGGTTGAGTAGTTGAGCGCTGGAGAAACCGCTCCACATCAGTTTCGCCTATTAAGAGCAGAAAAGGTAGAATTTATGAATAAGGGTCTGGTCGTAAACATGCTGTTTGTTCATGCACAACAGCAAAAACTTGAAGTCATCTTTTATTACATTAAAAAGTTGTTTTCAGCTTAATCACTTCAGGTGTGATTTAATACATGGTAAGCATTCAAAATATCTATATATCTATATATATATATATATCTATATATATATATCTATTATATTAAATATATAAACTCAGCTTTGAAGAAATTGGAAGCACACTTTTTTTTTGGAAAGTGGACCTTGTGCTCTTAAAACTGGCTGAGTTGCTTTTCTTAATATTCGAGACTCCTGTATTTGGCATGGCAAGAGTTGCTGTTTTAATTTTGTTAGCGACTCTAGCAAGCTCATTTCAAAAATAAGAAAATGATTCTGTGATCCCATTTTATCCAAGGCCTATTGGCTATTCCCATTAATGTATTCCAAATCAGCATGATGGCTTTTCGCTGTTACAACGTGGCAGACTGTGATTCATAAGCGAGGTCAAAGCTTCATGTATAAGAATTTTCAGAAGTCCACTGGTTTAAAAGGGTCTACTTGGCATATCAATCGATGCCACATACTTGTCCCTATGCTATTTGGACGCCATATTGAAAAAACACATTTTTTAAAGCGTGGCTGATCTTGCAACGATAAAGATCAAACAAATACATGCCCGATGATGTTAATGGTCATCTAAGGACCCCGGTCAGGAACATCAATAATAAGTGCATTTTTCACATGCGGGCAAAGTTGGCATAGTATGGGTAAAGCATTTTATGCAATTAGTGATCAAGGCTGAGTATCTGAAAGGGAGTAACTTTAGACCTGGTTTAAACCAGGGTTCGTCCTCAATGAGTGGACCTTTTTTCTTTCAAAATGCTGTGAAAGTTAATTGTAACGGGTGAGAAAATTCTCCTGGATGGGCCGTCCGGCCCATCCAGGAGGAATTTATCACCCGTTACATTACAGAAATTTTATAATAAGAATGGGGTTGGGAAGGAAGAAAAGGTCCAATCTGTAGGGGACTACCCTGTAGTATAGGACGTTTTTTTGAATTTGAGAGGTTGCATTTCTTTTTGCTTATTTGGTTAACTTTTATATCTTGTAGAATAGGTCATAGAAAACCAAAAAAAAGTATAGCTACTATTTTTCTTTTCGATGTGCACGGGGGAGCCAGCAATTTAAAGATGGCGCCATTTTTTCAATATTTTAGCTTATTTTGACTAATATTCCAAGTTTTATGAAGGTTAAAGATTTTATTTCATTGTTATTCACTTAATATCAATGAGGATAACATTAAAATAACATTTCGATAAATCTTGAATTAATCCGTTCCAGTTGGCGCCAAAAAATTCAAAATGGCCGCCATTTTGATAATATTTTGGTTTTTTAGTATATCATGGCTATCCTGCAATTGTTTAAGTATTTTTTATGGTATTTGATTAAATACAATCATATTTAGTATCAAAAATAAAATTTAATCATATTTACATGATTTCAAATCATACATCTTGCATAGGAGAATTTTTGTTACATATCCGCCATTTTTTTAAGGGTTCTCTGTTCTTTACCATCAGCTAGCATAATAAATGATACAGAAACGAACAGTTTGCACTTCCAGGGCGCATGGGGCCCTTCCGCTCTCCTTTTTTACTTTACCCCCGTTTCCCCCTCCCCCAATCGAAAGAAAAATGACAGATTTTGCAAAAATCAGCGATGTGGGGCCCAAAATGGTTAAAAAATCTCAAATGTTGATATTATTTTGCCTACTCCAGAATTTCACTTTTTTTTTGCCAACCCCAAAAACAATTCAATTTGCCCCCCCCTCCAGAAAGAGGTCTGGCACCGCATTAACGAACCGCAACACAAATGACATTAAAAAATCACAATTATAAACATAATTAACGACTGAAAATGCAGGAGGTCTCTAGCAGACTTGGCAGTCAATGGACCAGGTGCTTTGAGATGCATATAGGTTTGAAATTTTTCACCTTTTTCACAATAATTGGTAAGTGAAATTGTCCGATGATATTTATTATGTACATGATGACGTAACAGGATTTATGGATATGTGGAACCACATTAAGCATGGTATGTGCTTCTGAGGGTTATTATCTCTGTGGTAACTTCAAGACCAACCATAAATTCAATAATGTCTGAAGGATTTTCTTATCGTGTCCAAAACATGGTTCTCAAATGATGATCTAGCCAGGATGGGTGCAATGCCTGGCTGCTAACTGAATCCGAAAGGTCTTGTCTGTGCATAGTGTTGCTCCAACAGTGTACAGACCAAGAGATATTTAATTGCTTGTGCAAGTGTTCCCGAACCACAGGTAGTGTCATGCTCTGCTTCCAGGTAGCCCCACTTCGCCAAAGAAACTTTAGATCGCCAGTCGGTGCTCAATATGGTGAGCATCGCCATTCAGCCAATGAGGAGTCAGCTCCAGGCGGATGATACTCACCAGGTTCAATAAGGAATGTACTTGCTTTGATACAAGTCTTCTTTCCACAAGGCGACTCTCTTAAATCCTTAGAGGATGTTAAGGGGTGGGACTTGGCTTAAGAAACTCCTCTCCGCTCTCTCCCCCCCTCTCTCTGGATTTAAGGCATTTAAAACAGCTGGTTCTGTCTGAACATAGGGGCTTCACATTAGATACTTGACAACTACGCTCCTTTATGCTCGCTACACTACGACATAGGTCTGGGGAGCAATCGATGGATAGTTCTCCATTGGAGTTGGGCGAAGACATCCTGTGATACGCCGGTAGGAAGCATTTAACGCTGGATCAAGCTTCTTGGCATCATGGGTTGATCTTCCCATACAGGCAGCTACTCTGCCACAGAGTAGCACATCAGGGCAAGTGCCGTCGAACTTAGGGTATGTGGACGAGCATCCATCTTGTGCCAGTGAGACTTTACTCTTCGGCTTTGATGTGGGTCTATAAGAGAGAGAGTATGGTCCACTGTAACTCACTAAGTAGACAAACCAGGCTATGACATTTGGCTTCACGGTAGATGGAAAGCACACACCTGTGTCTTGGATGGATTTGCAATAGGTGGTTTTCCTCATAATAAGGAGGGAGGTGGTTTTCCTATAATAGGAGTGAGTTCATCCAAAGGTTTGGTAGTCCTCTCTTTGGACAACTGTAATTCTGCATCTGTGTGTTCACCATTCAGATAGTCTAATAGATAAAACAATATGTACCTGTACTCCTAGGTTGGTATTTGGTATAGAGGTGAACAGGAGACGGGGGTGCGACGCACGCTCCATTGGTAGTCCATCTGAGACATACGCCAAGGCAATTCCTTTGATGAAACTCAGTCAAAGCGAATATCCTGGTGAGTTCCAAAATCTTAACGGAGTAAGCATCTGTGATTAAAAGCTGCTGATAGATCGACGAAAACGACTCCGGTTACCGAACCTTCTCGAAACCATTGGCTGGCTGATTTCCTGGCGGAAACCTGCTTGTTCTGGTAGAACGTGTTCCTCTATCAAAGGTACGATCAGTTGAACAGGATATGTCAAAGAGCGTGTAGGTACGGATGAGGAGTGATATTATTCGATAGCTCTTGGATTAGATGGCTCTTCCTAGGCTTTAGGAGTGCCCTAACATGTGCTTTCCTCCAGATCTTTGGTGAACTGTGAGAAATAAGGCAGCAATTGTAAGCTCAAGAAGTCACTCCTTTGCTACTAGGCCAAGTTCTTCAGCTGCTCAGTTGAGATGTCGTCAAGGCCTACTGTTTTCCTGGTTGAAGTTAAGTAACACCAGTTTCCAGTTCGTCAATTGTGAAGGGTATGAGTGAAACCAGGATAGCTTTCGGTTTAGTGTAATCTTCTGGGCTCGTTCTTGGGGGCAACTTAGTTGGGTGTACCTTTGGTGGAGGCTCCTGTTGGGATCCCTTGAAGATTTCGGATGGTAGACCATATTTCTTGCTGTTATGGGCATATAAGTGGATTCAATTAAGTATGCCACTTTTCACTTGGCGTACCCTCTGACACTTCCTCACCTTTAGCAGTGGCTTTGAGCTGATAAAGAATCAGCTTCAAGCATGGTAGTTTACTTTGGATATTCTTTTAGCACATTCCTTGGAGGAAAAGGCTGAGGCATATTCCGTCTACAGCTCCGGGTTGAATCTACAGGCAGTATTGTTCATAGTTGGGCAAATTTGTTAGTTTACTGTTACGGTAGTTTACTGTTACGGGTTTTGGTGCAAGCCTATTCACGTTCTGGTCCAGGTTGTCAATGATCTTTGCAGTCTGGTTCTGCTTAAAAGGCACTGCATCGTTAACATGGATGTCGATTGGTCAATATTGAGTTATTGGAACAGGGGCCAGAACAATCTTGCTAAACAGCTTAGAGCTGTTTTTGCTTACAATAGCTAGATCATGGTTGTAACATCTATTCTTAATGGGCACTTTAAAATTATGGCGGCAGCTAAGGGTCGTGAAGGAGGCGTAGATGATGACTGTCTTTAGAACCATTATTCGGACAGCTGTCCGTTTTATTGGTGATTGTAGCCCTTGGGTAATATGGCTGTTGACATTGCCATGAAGAAATGAAGGTTTTTTTTTTTTTTTTTTTTTTTTTTTGTTTTTTTTTTTTTTTGTGGAAATTCCGAGATTGAATGAGGGGCTTGGATATTACTGATGGATGTTTGTAGAATTATGTAACTATGACAGAGCTGAGCTCAATGGTGAAGACTTGTTGTCAAACAGACATGGAGGTTGCTTCTACAATTTGAAGTTATGGTGGGTCTTGAAGTTAACCCTAGAAGTAATACCCCGAGAGACATACGCTACCATACTTAATTTGGTTCCACAGATGCTATAAATCCTTTTTAAGTCCTCAGTTACATATACCATATCAATCTACAACTCAACCTCACCAATTCCTGGCAAAGGTGAAAAAAACTTTCCACCATCAGTGCATCTCAACGAAACATGGTACATTGACTGCCAGTTGCACAAGAGACTGCCTGTATTCCAACTAGCAATAGTTTTAAAGTATGGAACGCCAGCAGGGTCTAAGCACATCCAGCTTTCATAACAAAATCTGATTCAGTTGTAATTATTTTTTATTATGATTTTCCATGCCATTGTGTGCGGTTCATTTCCAGCGGAGGGCCAATCTCTTTTCTGGGGGGGGGGCAAAGTGATATTTTTGGTGGGTGCCAATGGTTAAAGTCAAAATTCAAAAAATTCAAAAAATTAAAAATGTTAAGATTTGTTAAACCAATTTTGGCCCCAAATCGCTTATTTGGCCAATAATCTGTGATTTTTGCCCAAAATCGCTGTTTTCTTGTCCAAATTTTGTGATTTTTGGCCCCCAAATCAACTGACTTTTGCCAAAAAATCTTAATTTTCTTTGGGGGGGGGCAGGCAAAACTGGGTTGTAAGAAAAAAAAACTTGAGGAGGGGGAATGCATCCCCTGGAGCTGCTACTGTTCGTTTTGATTACATTATTTATGGTAAAGAAAAGAAGAACACTTAAAATAAAATGGCGGTCACTTTTGGACACAAAAAAGTACCATATGCAAGAATGTAATGAGTTTATAATCATGATAACATATAATTTTTTTATATTAAATATATTGTAATTTAATCAAATACTTGAATGTCAGAAATTTAAAGGAACAAAAAATTGAAGTTTAGCACATAATATTACTAAAAAAACAAAAAATTTTTTATATTTTTGAAAATGGCAGCCATTTTGATTTTTGGCGCCAAACTGGAACTGAGTAATTCAAGAGTTATGAAATGTTATTTTAATGTTAACATCACTGATATTAAAGTGGAATAACACAGAAAGAAAAATCTTTAAAACTTCATAAACAAAAAGACAAAACCTTCCAAAATTTCCTAGATATGAGTTTAAACCCAGGTCTAAAGTTTAGTCTCCGGTCAGAATACCAGCCAAAGTATTAAGTATGCAACAATTGTTGAACAAACTTGCTATTGGGTACTATAGACTTTAAAGAGCAACTTGCACATTTTCACCAAAATATGAAATGTCTTCAATTTGCTCTCAAGTGATTGTCTAGGCATTGAAGAATAGGATACATTTTACACATAAAATAACAGACAAAACGATAGGGCAGGGAGGTTAATAAGAGGTTAAAACATCCAGGAAATTTGTAGGCCTAACGTTTAAAGTTTTCCATCCAAACAAATGTTTATATTACATGAATAGACTCGTACTCATTGATATTAAGAAACAAAGGTCACAGACCGGTCAAACAGGTGCATGGCGTTGGAAACATGCATACCGGTGCGTTTTCTTGTGTTAAATGCCATTTCGTCTTCTGCTGAATTAATGTTGCCGGAGACATTAATGATTACATGTTCTGTTTACCCATAAGGACGCTGATTTGGTCTTAAGCATTTCAGGTGAGGGCTAATGTATATAAAAGCTTACAAACCATGCAAAAATATCGTGTTGAAAAATCTTGAGGGCGCAACATTTTTCAAATGTGGCCATGTCTCTTTAATTACCTAGCTCTAATGGTTTTATAATCTACCTCCTCCATCCCCTCTTCATCTGCACCTCCTCCTCCTCCTCCTCAGGTTGCACATCCCCAACCATCATCATCAATGTGTAGACGTCAACTACTCTTGGGTAGACGATGAAATTGTTGACATCGGGTGATGGGTTAGACAGGACAACCTCAAACGCCTCTTGTGTTCACCAATTTCATCATCGTGTATTTCCAACTGGATTCAAGTCTTGTTTGTCTTATTTGGAAAGTCCGTCCATGGACACGTCTGTGAAATCAACGCCATTTCCATCTCGGTTCTGCTCCTCCTGCATCGCCAACATTGATTTCACTACTAGAATACCCCTGGAAAAAGTTGTGAAAATGAAACCATAATTGTCATAATCTAATTGGGGGTTGTTATTATGATATTTGTTGTGATTTTTTGTAGTGCATGTGAGAGACCAACTTCTTTAAAACTGAACAAATCCTGACTCTACACAGCAAAGATTCCTACTCACAGTGGTAACCCAGACTTAGCTACTCCATGTGTACTCTAGCTCTACTCCACGGTACCCTTGAATGCATTATTGATGGCATTACCTACAACTACGTACTTGCAAAGTACACAAGCCACTGGGCGGATAGAAGCTATGTTTACTTAGTATAGGCCATCCTATAAATTCCTCTGCAGTTGCTGCTAGGTGACTGACAGGTCCCCATTTATGCCCACCAGTAAGTGGAGTACCTCTGCAGGTACTCCCTTACCAGCTGAGTACCTCTCTCTGCAGGTACTCCCCTACCTACTGCAGTGGCAGCACTTTGGACTATAGAAGGCGCCAAACATTCCATTGATAATTTACGACTTTCTGATCATTTTCAAACTTAAGTACCATCTACATTTGGTTGAGGCATCACCAAAACTCTAATGTTATACATTTTGTTAACAAACATATACATATGTGACCAAAAATTTACATAATGGATTAAATTACTAAAATAATCCCACAGAGCTCAAAGCTCATTTGTATGGGATTACCCATGCAGGTACTCCCGCATGGGGTGACTATGGTTTTAAGTCTACTGCTTGTGTACCTAGGGGGATGATTACCCCCACTTTTCCGGCCGGCGATTCGTACCCTGCGGGTGTACTTGTGGCTACTTAACAGGTAACTTCAAAGGTACTCCCATGAAGAATTGGTTTTGTGTGTTTAGCTGAGAGATTTGATTAATGTCCTTTTTTCAAATTGACCATTTGTGAGAATCCCTGCCATCACGATGTTTTGGATCTTGCATCAAAGAAATGTGTTATTTGTTTTGGATCACCAATATGCTATTATTTGCCATTTCACCTTATACATAATCTTCTTAAGGCTTACTCAGAGATTTCCCAATGAGGGTGCACTCAATTTTCAAACAAATCGTGTTTATTCCATACTAATGCTTGTACATATAATAATCACTGTGAAATAACTAAGCCACATCAAGTCTTTCATATGAAATCACAATTCAAATGTTTTCGCCCGCAGGCAGAGTGCCCCTCTCTCGGTCTTTGCCGTTTTGGGTCAACTCCCTCATATAAGTTGCTGTGGGGAGTTCGCCCACTTCTCCCACCCAGCGAGTCTGTTTTTGCATTCCCAGCATATGCCAGGTACCCAATTATACTCCTGGGTGAGATAGCAAGCGAGGTAAGTGCCTTGTCCCCAAGTGCACAAACACATTGGCGACAGTGGGGCTCGAACCCACATCTTATGCTTATGAGGCGAGCGCTAATCCAACTGCGCCACATGTGCCCTAGAAAATCACAAACGTTGTTAAAAAATTCGGGATCCGGACATTTTGTTATACCGTTATCCTTGGCACTGATTATAACTATGCGAAATGTTTACTGCATGAAAACGAAACACCCGATTCACCTCTAACTTTGGATTAAGCATTTTAGGTTACTATCTCTCTTTCTAGTTGTCTATTTTTAATTTCTACACAAAAATATTAATATTTCGAAATCTCTGAGAAAGCCTTTGAATACCTGAATAAATTAAGTAGTTTTTTTACTTGCGTAATTGATTTTTATGAATGTCCTTCTTAATAGTGCTAATGAATATCTTAAAGTGCAATGAATAGATTTTGAGGCACACCAAATATTGTGTCATAATAGTTACTTCATATAGTTAGACCCTCAATAGGTTTTCTTTACTTGTATTGGCTCCAGAATGTTCTTAAAGAGACATGAGGACATTTCCCGAAAAAGGTGCCCCATCTTTTTTTAAAATCCTGTTTTTGCATATTTGGAATCTTACATGTTAGAGCACACCTAAAGTAATAAGCCGATACGACATCTTATTTAATAAATGATGATTTACTAATTTCTGCCGTGCATTGGACATAAATTCAAAGCTGGTTTTCTATGGGTAACGATTAGGGCAGCAGACAAGTCCAAAACAAGGTTTGCGGTTTTCTTTGTTTGTTCCAATAACTTCAAAACATTCAGGTAGGAGGTCTACACCAATCGAGTTCATTTTGAGAGAAATTTGTATCCTCAAAAAAATCTCCCTCTTTACTTGAAAAGAGAGAAAAGGGTTATTTTGATTTGCTTATATTGTCCATATAAAATTATACACAATTTTTTTTACCAGAAACATTTCTCGCTGAAATCCTTTCAGATGGGTATATTTTTGATGGAAAGCTTAAAATCAACGGCAAAAATCAGTACTTTCGATTTTGTTATGGGACCTGATATGTGAAATCTCTCGCTACACCTTTAAAGTCACTTTTTTTTAGAACACAAATAATTTTGGCATTTTCTCAAAAATACATACACCCTTCCGTCATGTCCGGTGACAATATGTGCTTATATGGAACACCCTTTATTCACACTACAGACATCATTCTACTTCTGATCATACAAAGTGGTCACTGACCTTACTGACTGTAGACGTCCCGCTTGGCAAGGCAATCCAGTGAAGACCTCTCAATGTCAGACGAACTGTTCCTGCCGATTCAGCGACTGTTACTGAGTTCTCTGTTGTAAGATGACCCGGGTTGGGCACAAAATAGATCATATCTTGTTTAAAAAATGATTTAAACAAAATTAGATTTAGTTAATTGAACAACCTAATCCGTAACCTAACTCCTACCAATCCTAACCCTACCTCAAACCCAACCCTTATCTCAACGCCTAACCTCATCCCTAACATACGCCGCCAACCACAACCCACCCTTAACCCTTAACCCGACCTCAACCCTAACCGGACATCAACCCTAACCCCCCTAACATCAATGCTATCTCAACCAAACCTTAAGCTTCAACTTCATTTCCATAAAAAAGATCATATACAACAACAAACGCACCATGCAACAAAGCAAACATCTCATGGAGAAGTTGACTGAAAGGCCAATAAGACCAGAAGATGTCAACCCCTTAAAACAAAAAGCAAAAATTATGCTAACACACTGATAGACAAATAGACAGTAAAACCAAATCACACAAGGAAACATGACAACGTTCATGGCAGCAAAAATCAATATTAGGAAATAATGCCAATCATGACATATTTGGATAGTGCAAAAAATATCATTGTTCATATTTGGAAATGAGTATACACGTGAATTGTTTTAGAAAAGACAAAATTGTTCCAAAGAAGTGGCCCGATGTTTGGACTTCTTTCAAAAAAAAAAAAATTATTTGATATAAGTATGCTGTTTCTGTTTGCTAATGTTGAATTCAGAACATTTTTGTAAAATACCTTCAATTGAACTAGCAGTTGAATTTACAGAAATATTTGTATATGAATACACAGCTCAGTTGTAAATATTTAGCGTATATTCAAAATGGTATACTTTGAAAATAATGGTTCAGTAGACTTCTGTAATGACTATTTGAAGTTCTTGACCGACCCACATTGAAGTTTTGCAAAAAAAGTAATTTAAGTATGTTTTTACCGGTATTCCCCCATATAATAATTTTATACAGACAGTAGAGAATACGCTTAGGTATAAATGCTTGAGGTTACACCCGAATATTTATATCATAAAAATATAAATCAAATATAGCTCAATATCGGCGAGTCAGAGACTAGCCTGATTTTTTCTTGGCGAGGGCGATATTTTCTGTTATCAACCGAAAAAGTCATCCAATTTGTATTATTATTAAATGCAAGAAGAAGCTGACGTACTAAAGTTTTTTAAAATGGCTTCAAAACTAATAAAAGGAAGTATTTTCTTGACACGTTCCCATATTTTTGGTAATTGTGCAGTGTGTTGGGCGGTATGTGCAACTCGCACTACAGTATTGCACACCAAAGATGCATAATAATTCTTGATATTGTTTTTTGTCACGCATGTGAAGCTTCCAAGTGAGGTTCTCGTCTTAGTAGCAAGAAATTTGGTGTTCTCTACTCTCTTTAAATTGTTTTCAACTACAGTGATGTTAGTTCTTTCCTCGTAATCATATTCACTGGTGTTTCAGTTGATTACATTCCCGTTGTAGGTTGTGGTGTCCCTAATACCATGTAATTTGATTACTAGTAATTTACTGATATTTGTTGTGTCTGAACCCCTGAACCAATCACTTCTTTGAGTTGTTCTCTTATTAATAAATATTTGCTGGCAAGGTTTTATGAGAATACAATATTGTGGTGTCGTCAGCAACAAGATTACCTTGGAGTACTCTTGATATTTAATAATACCATTTCATAAAGTATAAATAAAGTTTCCCAAATTATAACCCGTGGTACACCACATATGTTTTTAAGTTCAGATTCACATGACTTATAACTCCATATTCTTTCTATCATTTTAAATAATTGTCAACCAGTATAACTCACCCTAACAGAATCCATAGTATTCTAGTGTTATGTAATAATATCTTGTGGTCGAGATAAATCAAATACTTTTGATAAGTCAAATTATTCCAATTGTGGCTCATTATTTTCCACTGCATTAGTTTTTTTATCACCAGTTGAATAATTGCCATATATAAGTGGAGTGATTGGATCGGAAACCAAAATTGTTTTTCATCAGTAGTTTCTACTCTCATAAATTTATGCTCCTGTAAAAACTAATCTTTCAAGTAATTTGAACAAACATGGTAAAACTGATACTGGGCAGTAATTTGAGAAGACTTTAGCATCATCTTTTTTTGTAAATTGGTATAACTTTGGCGATTTTAAGTTTTTCTCATCTACTCCCAGTTGAATTGATAAGAAATACAGAGTAGGCGGACAGAAGTTCAATTACTCTTTTACATACAGTTACCAATATTATCATACCAGCACTCTCGGTTTGATTAAATTGTTCAATTATCTTAATAATCTCCATATTCAACAATTGGTTTTAAATACATACTATGAGATTATGGATCATTTAGTTTTGATTAAAGGCCTACTCACTGTCATCATCACTAATCGTAATAGATTGCCACTCGCTTTCCAAGTCCTTCCACTGCTGTCAGACGCCAACAAAATGAAGAAGTCCTTCCTCACCTTCTTGGTCTTTGTCGTCATAGATTTTCACCGTGAAAGACATGTCCTGACCCAGAAGCAATGTAAGAGATTTGCCAACTGTTGCTCTAGTCACCACAGATGTAGCTTCAGCATCACGTGTTGAATATCTATGACAAAACAAGATTTGTTAAACATGTCATCGTCCGCCGCGTATTTTCAACATATTTTTAGGTTCTGCAAAATTTTGCACCTTTAGCAGTTCTACCAATCACAAGTTCAAAAGGTGAAGGTGCTTAAAGCCGCACTGCACATTTTCCAGAAATATACATTTCTTTAATTTACTTGCAAATGATATGCTAGGCCATTGGAAGAAAGATATGTAATTTTACACATAAACCATCAACATACCCAAAAACAGATAGGGACCTTAATAAAAGGCTAAAGACATCCCATAATTTGTAGGCTAACTTTAAATTTTGCCGTAATTAATCCAAGGTGTCCTATTACATTAATAACATAGACTCGTACACATTGAAATTAAAACCACAAAGGGCATAGACCAGTCAAACAGGTGCATGCCTTGGGAATAATGCTTACGTAGTGTGTTTTCTTGTGTTTCTCACCATTTCCGCATCATCGCTCATTATGTCGCCGCAATATTAATTATCACATCGTCCCGTTTACCTAAATGTGCTGATTTGGGCTTAATATTTTCAGAATGAGTGCTAATGTATATAAAAGCTTATAAAAAAATATCAATTTTGAAGAAATCTAGAGGGTGCACTATTTTTCAAATGTGCCAGTTGTCTCTCTAATTAATTAATTAAATAGTTTGTCAGTTTTCCCAAAATCAGTCATTTCACCTACTGTCATATTTTTTTAAATCACTTTCATTTAAACTTTTAGAGCACTTCCCAAATAAGATTCACAAAAAATAGATTACTGTTAAATTAACACGGCGGTTCTCGAACCACAAAGGTCCCCCCGCCCGTCGCGGAGTAAATGGAGGGAAATATAATTTTTAAGAATCACAGGGAGAATTGGTATGCAAATAAGTGGTTCTCAAACAACTGAGGCTGCTGCAATAGCAGGTGCAATTTGACGGTATCAAAATGTTGACTACATTGACCATACAACAATTGTATTATTTGACCTTAGCAGATGGCCCTACTGAACCTTGGAAATTACCTTCACAATTTTTTGGGTTTGAAACTTGTTGGACCACATCCACAAAGTTCATGACCCTACACATATTAGTTAGTTGACTTGAATAACCCACACCTGAAATGACCTTCCAAATTTTCGGCAATGAATACTTACTACACCCATCAGTTATCATGACCATCATACCATGTGTAAGGATTTCCCACCTTGGAGACCCCACATGACCTGAACTGACATCAAAAGGACATCGCGGTAAGAAATGAAGGAAGCCCTCTATATTTTCATGAGAACGGATGAATTTGAAAACATTCCCCATATTAAAGCGACATGCTCAAAGTTTCCCTTTTCGTAGTTTCAAAAAAATCAACTTCACATAATCTCAAAAAGTGGCTTTTATTAAAATGATAATACAGGCTTAATGGGTAATGGAAATTTCAAATTTGACCCTTCAACCCCAAAAAACCAAAATGCCGCTTTGCAAGGAGGTGTGTTATATTATTAGCAACATTATATGTGAGTGGAATTCTGGTTCTTGGGGGGGAAAGACCCCATTTTTTGCATTTTGTTTTTGGGGGGCCTGAACACTAAAATGGAATTGCCAAAACAACAACACCCTAGTACATTTTACATGCCATACCCACATACGAGGTAATGAATGCTAATTTACCAAGGGCTCTGTTCATTAGCCTTGGATGGACAATGTTAATAACCGCTGACCATGCAGTTTGGGTATCATAAATAATTACTAAAATGCAAGTGGGTGTATGCTCACATACGTGAATAAGCTATTAAACTGCGCCCACGTGAAATTGGGATTTTATTAGTTGATTGTGAGTTTACTGCTCTGATATAAAAAGCGCTGTCATGGGGCCAAAAAGATTTGCGGGGGTCAATTGTGTTGCATAAGAGGTTTGCTTGGTGTGCATGAAGAAGATACTAACCCAATCTGGGCACTCAGTGAAATACAATAGGTATTGGGTTTTGGTGCTGCCTCATGTAGCCATCTTTGTAGCTTATGAAGGACAAATGTCTAGTATAGGCATCATTTACCAGCTCTATAACAACGGGCAGCTATGAAACATCTCACGGCTTTCTTATGAAGTACAGTAAATGGTCATTGTAAAGGAGGCATGTCTAAGCTTTGCTTTTTCAGAGAGTATTACCCTGAAGTTCTCAGAATTTTCTCATTTTTTTCTTGATACAAGTGTATTTTGAATGATATAAAACCCCTTGCATACATGATATATAAGTACTTGTAAAAACACCAACTCCAAATTGATGATGAAATATATCTCTAATGATTATAGAGGCCTCCTCTCATTTATTATCGGCGATTTTGGTCCTTTTTGGCACTGAATTTGTCCTCAAGTGTCATATCCTACACATAAATTTGTGATTTGACCTCTTGAAGGACCTACCTTGCAAGACCTTGAAATTACCTCAAAATGTTCAGGCAGAATGTTGTCCACACCCACCAAGTTTCATCAACCTACCACAATTGACAAGGACTATAGCCATTAATTCCATTGACCTTGAAGACAACAAATGACCTGAAATGACCTTCAACATTGTTCAGCCACAAGTGCACCACACACACAAGTTTTAATCATCTGCCACAATTGCCAAGGGTTATCAGCATTTTAATCCATTTTTTACCGCATTTGACCGTGAACCATGCCACAACCCACCGTTGAACTCGTGCCACTGACTACTGGGTGACATCCATGGTGGAAAGATGGGCACCATACTTGCTCTTAGCTCAAAAAGATTAATGTTTACAAGGTTATATCCCATTTCCCAGGCAAAATTCCCGTTGATCCAGTTGAAGTTTGTTCAATTTTCCGTCACAGAATCAACTGATTCAACTGGATTCAACTGGACCATTTAACTGGACAAATGGATTTCAACTGGTTCCAGTAGCAACCAGTTCAACTGGGATAAACTGGATTTGACCTGGGTTTTGACCAAATTTGACCATCTTTTGACCATATTTGACCTTACGTCACATGCCCCACCTTAATCCCAGCCCAAACCTATTAAAATGCAGCTATGTGTGAAGATGGACTCCCACACTTGCTTAGATCCAGAGATATTGCGGGGGGGCGCACAAACGCACACGACGCCGGGCCTTCTATAGTCCCCCTTGCCAACTAAAGTTGCAGGGGACCAACAAATACACTTACATTAGCAAAAACTCTCATACATTGTACTAACATGCAGTGTCCGATCTTGTAACGCTCCAGTCCTTTCTACATAAACAGGTCACACTGCCTACGATTCTAAGACTCGTGCTTGGACAGTTCAATGGAAGGTACCTGATGATTAAACCACACAGGGCAAGAAAGAACATTATACCAATAAAGGTCCGTTCATACTTAACTGCATTGCAGTTGCAGTGCTGCAATGCAGCCTACCAACATTGTCACTGCAAATCATTGCAGTATGCACGGCATGCAGTACTGCAGCAAAGTTAAAATTATTTTAACTGGCAATGCAGCAAGATGCAGTGGGGGTTGCAGTCAGTGTGCAGTATGGCAATTTCCACAAGTTTATGCAAACATACTGCAAACCATGACCTGCAGTGACCTGGGTCTGGGTGACCGCCAGTAAATCGATTAGGAGTGCACAGCGGAAGTGACGGAACATTGCGGTAAATTACTGCACTGCAACTGCAGTGCAGTGAAGTCTGAACGACCTTAAGACTCGATTGCTTGGCAGTTTAATGGAAGGTACCGATTGATTAAACAACACCGGGAAATTAAGACTTGATGCTGGACAGTTCAACTGGAAGGTACCTGATGCTTAACAACAAGGGCAAATTAAGACACGATTGCTTGGACAGTTCAAAAACTGGAAGGTACTGATGATTAACAACACAGGGACAAATTAAGACCCGAACAAATTGCGGGACAGTTCAACTGGAAGGTCCTGATGATACCAACACAGGGCAGGCAAAATTAAGAACGATTGCTGGAACAGTTCAATGGAGGGTTACCTGCTGAGTAACAACAGGGCAAACACACAATTATACCAATAAGACACCAATATGCTGGATCAGTTCAACTGGAAGGTACCTGGATGATCAACAACACAGGGCAAATTAAGACACGATTGCTTGGACAGTTCAACGGAAGGTTACCTCATGATTAACAACACAGGGCAAATTAAGACCCGATTGCTTGGACAGTTCAACTGGAAGGGACCTGATGATCAACAACACAGGGCAAATTAAGACTCGACTGCTTGGACAGTTCAACTGGAAGGTACCTGATGATCAAAAACACAGGGCAAATTAAGACTCGACTGCTTGGACAGTTCACTGGAAAGGTACATGATGATAACAACACAGGCAAATTAAGACACGATTGGCATTGGACAGTTCAACTGGAAGGTACCTGATGATTAACAACACAGGGCAAATTAAGGACTCGATTGCTGGACAGTTCGATGGAAGGTACATGTGATTAACAACACAGGACAAACACAATATACCAATAGACACAATATGCTTGACAGTCAACTGGAAGGTACCTAATGAAACAAAACAGGCAAATTAAGGACTCGATTGCGTGGACGTTCAACTGGAAGGTACTGATGATAACAAGAGTATATATGTGGCAAAATTAAGATCGGAGTGCTTGGACAGTTCAACTGGGAAGGGCCTGATGATAACAACACAGGGCAAAACACACATAGACCAATAAGACTCTGATGCTTGGACTTGCTTGGACCCGTTCGATGGAAGGTACCTGATGATTAACAACACAGGGCAAATTAAGACTCGACTGCTTGGACAGTTCAACTGGAAGGTACCGGATGATTAACAACACGGACAAATAAAGACTGATTGCTTGGACAGTTCAACTGGAAGGTACCTGATGATCAACAAACACAGGGCAAATTAAGACACGAATTGCTTGGACATGCAGTCAACTTGGAAGGTACCTGACATTAACAACAAGGGCAAACACATATACCAATTAAGACTCGATTGCTTGGACAGTTAGACTGAAGGTACTGATGATGAACAACACAGGACAAACACAATATACCAATAAGACACAATACGGCTTGGAAAGGTTTAAACGGAAGGGACCTGATGCTCAACCAACACAGGCACGATTAAGACACGATGCTTGGACAGTTCAACTGGAAGGTAAACTGAAGATGATTAACAACACAGGGCAAATTAAGACTCGACTGCTTGGACAGTTCAACTGGAGGGTACCTGATGATTAACAACACAGGGCAAATTAAGACTGATTGCGTGGACAGTTCAACTGGAAGGTACCCGATGATTAAACAACAAAACAGGGCCAATTAGACACGATTGCTTGACAGTTCAAACGGGAGGTACCGATTAACAACACAGGGCAAACACAATATACCAATAAATCGATTGCTTGACAGTTCGCTGGAAGGTACATGATGATAACAACACAGGACCAACACAATATACCAATTAAGGACACAATATGCTTGGACAGCAACTGGAGTTACTATTGATTAACAAAACGGCAAATTAAGACTAGATTGCTTGGACAATGTCAACTGGAGGGTACCTGATGATTAACAACACACAGGGCAAATATTAAGACTCGATTGCTGTGGACAGTTCAACGGAAGGTACCTAATGATGAAACAAAAACAGGGGCAAATAAGACTCGTGCTGGAAAGTTCAACGGGAAGGTACTGATGAGTTAACAAAACAGGACAAATAAGACACGATTGCTTGGACAGTTCAATGGGAAAAGGTACCTGATGATTATTAATAACCTGCGTATTAGCGCGATCCCACAATGGTTTTATTACTAAAATACGCGCGCGACGGCGCGGGTCATTGTGAGGAGCACAATGACTTCTCACAATAACTTCCTGAGTGTGACGTAGCTAGTAGTATGAAATTGATTGGGCCCTGAAGATGGATAGACAGTTTTTTTTCTGGGAAAAATATTGATCCCCCAAAATCAAACAAATATAACAAGCGACTTTGAAGCCAATACAAAAAACACTAATTTACAAAAAATGTGACACTTTACAGTTCACCTCCATTGCGACAAACCTTACGTACATCAAACAACCTGAATATAACTTAATATGTAAGATAAAAAAGATTTCTAACAACGAATTCATTTCCCACGTAAGCTGGCTTGACGACCTGAAATGAGGCTAAACTTCACCATGCCCACATGCCGGCACGTACCCTCGGTTGGGCCCGCGGTTGCACCGATTACAACATTCAGTTGGATTTTCGAACTAAACAAAAATAGATGAAGAGATATGAAGACGACAACATTTACTAACCCATCATGTCATTTTAGCGTCGATGAATTAATCGAAGAGCTCCGGAGAGCTGTGGATCAAACAATGAAACAAAAAAGTCATGCAATGATTGATTACCGATATCCTCATATCCATGGTATGTCATCACCATCGTGCGAGTATCAGGTCATGATCTTGGCCGATGGGTATTTTCAAGAGTAAAAAAGACGACCATGGGTACTTTTCACACAAAAAGGACAATTACGAAATGAAAATCTGTGCTTGAAAACAATGATGAAACTTGGGCTTAAAAAAGCCTGGTTTGCGAATCGAGTATTGTACATGCACCGTCAACGGAACTTGCAAGAGATCATGACTGTAATATGCAAATCAAGGTCATGTACGTTGCATGTTGGGGATTTCCCCATAGTTTCCCCCTGGATGAGGGGGGGGGGGTGGGGGAGGGTGAGGTGTACAAAATAAAAATAGGAAATATTCCAAGATAAAGATTTAAATAAAATAACCAAATAAAGGCACAATAAACAACAAATAACCATGAATAAATAAACTGAAAATAAGTAAAAACAGAGAAAAAAAAAATTAAGGGGGAAAAATAAATAAACAAAAACAAATACAACAAACAAAATGATGTACAATACTAAAACAAAAATAAATACAAATAAACAATGCAAATTCACAAATACATAAATCTAAACAAAATGAAAAATGGAAGAAAGAAATAAAAAATATAAAAAATGTATATACACAAAGTGGATAAATGAACAAAATAAATACAAAAATGAAAATAAAAATCATAGATAAAAAAAATAAAAAAAATAAAAAAAATAACAACATTAAATAATAAATAGGACAAAGATAATAAAACAAATACCAAATAGATGGACAATTAAATTATAAAAAAATCAAATTTCAAAATGGATTAAATGAAAGTATTATAAATATTGTGGAAAGAAACGCAGAAAGCCTATAGGAAATTTCATCGATCTTGCATGATGAGACAGAGGAAAATATCAACCTGACCTGCGATATCAGATCTCATTACAGTGCAAAAATGGAAAATGTTTTGGATGTTTCTAACAAATCATGCGTAAATAATACACAATTGACTCTTGTTTTTATTCGTTTATAGGGCCCGGGAACTTTGTCTCTTGAAATCCACGACAGCAGTGGTTCTGGGACGATATACGCGCGGTCTTTAACGGGCTGATGGGGGAATGCCTGGGACAGGCTCATCATTCATCCTGAATTCATGTCCATGGACATAGTTAGTACGCTTTTATCTTGTGTCTTTTAATGGGCGGCTTGCATTATCAGGGCGGCCTATAGTAATAAAATGGAAAATGATAAAATCTCCAAGTGAAATGATAAAAGGAACAATAAAAGTGGCCACCACTGTGAAGAAGCGAGATGTAAATCGTGCTAGGCATGACTATGACCATGCACGATGACTGTGAGACCGATTACGTAGTAGTTGTAGGGATACAGCGAAAAGTTAGGTGAACCACTGAAATAACTACCGTGCAATTCATGATGTATTTCTATATTCTCCGACACGATTGTACTTTCTTACCATTTCGAAAACAAATAAGTCCAGCCGCGGGAATTCAAGAAACTCAAAGAAAAAGACTCCCTAGCTGTCATTGTCACTCATTGTCAGAAAAATACCCAGCCACGCGGGTAAAATTGTGATTTAAGTGATGATCAAACTTCATCATGCGCACAAAATCTGCCTCTTATTTGGAAGCAATCCAGATCCGTAAGATTACCCAGGGTAGTTTAACTCCGCAGTTGTATTTTAATTTAATATCAACAGCCAAAAAAGTGTATAAACAGCGACATGGCGAAACATATTCCTTCCCACACCTTCCAGTTTTGGAGCTTTTTGGCACTCGAAAATGCCTGAATTAATGGATTACAAAAAGTTAAATTGCAAATTTTATGATTGGGTCAAAACTTGTACTGGACGATGACGTTTGGTTTACGGGATTCCCTGGAGGACTCTATATATTTGAGGGAGACGTGTATCAAAATAAAAATTGATGAAGTGGAGTTTAAACTGAGAGATTTAGTGGTTTGATATGAAACTACGGTTATTATGACAATAATAACTTTGACCATATTTTTTTCGGTCCCCAACGATTTGCTGACAGTTCAACTGGAAGGTACCTGATGATAAACAACACAGGGCAAATTAAGGACTCGATTGTTGGAAAGTGCAACTGGAAGGTACCTGATGATTAACAACACAGGGCAACACAATATACCAAATGGATGAAATGAATTAACCTCAAAAGGAAGTCAAATAGATCAATAAATTGTGAGGGTGCATATAAATCAGAAATGTACAGAGTAAGACTTTAGTAAGACTAGACTTTCCTTATAACAGTGCTTAAAACTCCTTGGACCTAAATATAAAAGATCTGTGTCACCTGATGTATAGTGTTACTTGACCTGAGATATTCTTTGACCTCCGAATATGACCTCTGACCTCATTAACTATGAAGGTTCACATATTGCACCTATAACCTAAGTTTGGTATAAAGTTGGATTCTTTGAGTTCATATAGCGTAAAATTAGTCTCATCTCCTCACTAGCCATAGAAACAGTAGCAAAATACAACCAAAAAGGTCATTTTTTTCACTTCAATCTACAACCACTTGAGAACGCAAGTTCTGTTTGATTGTTAGATCGTAGCATTTTGAACCTTATTTTATTAACTTTCTATACCAATATAACTCACTGTTAATTTGTAGTTATCTGGCGATTTTCATTTTAAAATCATAAGTTTAGCTTCTCGTGCATACAAAACCATGCGAAATTCATAACTTTGGGGCATTTGCAGGCCAAAAATGCCATCGCTTTCCTCAGCCATGAAATTCTGATATTTTTAGATTGTAATTTATCATGCAAATAGTATAATAGGTCAGAACATAGAACACTAATGGCATCACTCTTATGTATAGCAGGGTAAAATTAAACCCATTTAACCCTAACAGTCTTTTGGTGTCCCAAGAGGAAGGGAAGGGGTAAAGGGATAGAAGCTAAAGAAGATTGGACATCCGTGGCGGGATTCGAACCCGGGGCCTCCAGCGCACCATTCCCATGAGCAGGGATGGCAAGCCATGAGGAAGTCGCTGACCCACCCAGCGATTTCGTGCCCATATGAGTGTTGGTATGATGACGTCATCACATCTTTTTGGACTTTGTGTATTTTCTAGCCTCAGCTCATTGAGTTTTACTGATTTTTGGTCGCGATAAGGTTAGACGGATATACTCTTAATTTAAGTGTAGCGGGATAAAATGAAACTCATCAAAGGGGATTAGCAGTGATAATGCGAGAGAATCGAAAAGTGTGGAAATGCATTTTTTAAACTTATAAATCAGGGATAAGTTTGTACAATTCCAAATAACTGCTTTAATGTAGAAACAAACCACCAAACACTGAAAAAATGAAGCATTTGAGGGAATTTGTCATACCGTCTCCCGCAAATAGACATACAGTGATGGCTTCTCAAAATCTGCACTAAACAGCTGATTGCGGTTTACACCAATACAGAATAAACAACAATCAATAATGTTTGTGTTTGAAGTCAAACTGTATTTATCATGGTGCACAATATCACGCTTAAAATCTAGGATATTCACCAGGAAAGGCCTTTTTGATCTCAAGTTGGAATTTTGATACGCACGTATAGAAATTACAGAATCAGATAAAAAGTACTGCCTTGTCTTTAATACACAGATTTCAAGCCAACCACTTGCTGGTTATGTTCACATATGCATGCCAGTAACAAAAATACAAAAATATGAATTTTGATTTTTTTCGATGTTTCGTATTAGCAAATCGCTGCTTATCCCTTTAAATGCAGTATAAGGCTTACAGATGTTTTATTGGAAATATTGTCATGAAAATTTTGGATAATATTAACATCTCTTGTTGTCTGTTGGACTAAGAGAATTTTTTTGGGAAAGCTTTATTCATACAAAACCACAGCATGTCATTTTTAGCGAGAAGATGGCTGGGACTTGGATCTCATCGCAACACTTTATGATTGTACAAATCGTGTGTTCAATGTTATTGTATTTTTTCATTCATTAAATTTCTATGACTCTTTCAATTTGTAGGTATGAACAATATGAACAATGCATTTAAAGAGAAATGAGGACATTTCCAGAAAGAAACGCCCCCAATTTTTCGAACCCAAGTTTTTTTGCTTATATTTTGAATGCTTCCCAATGTATCAGATCACACCTGAAGTGAATAAGCCGAATGCCCCGTCTTTATGTAATAAGATGAACAAATCAAAGCATGTTTTTCTATTACGATAGCAAGCAAGTTCAAAACAAAGTTTATGGTTTTCATTAGTACTTGTTTGTCCATTACACCTTTGAAACGTTCTCGGTAGGTGGTCTACAACCGATCAAGTGCAATTATGGGGAAAAAAAATAAAAAAAATATTTTTAAAAAGCGATTTTTCATGTCGCTCACAGTCATGCACAGTTTAAAGCTTTTTTTTTGCCTGTTAAGAATGAACGTTTATTAATATACTTAGCAGTTATGTTTTCAAAATGATCAGGACTAGAAGTTGTAACCGGGCGAGAAAGTATCAAGCAATAAGGATGATGAAGCATAATTCTTGCTTTTTGCCATGTCGCCACCCCAAATCCATTCTTTAAAATGTGTCCCTGCTTGTTACACAAGAACGCGTATCACAGATTACACAGCATTTTATCAACCTCTATTATTCCCTAATTATGAAGTTCAAAACACGATAATATTGGATTATTAAAGTTTCGCATGTAATACACGAGCATCTCTACAACGCATCTCTACGCTGTTTACTTGGAATACGCATTTGTCATTCAGCATTTACTGCATCATTTCATATCGCAGGACTCGTCTGCCTGGGATAGAAAACTGTATTTTTTTATTCAGAAACGAGTCTTGGTGGGCCCCAGGCACTGATGAAGAGCCCATCATTTCTTGGATATTTCTACTGACTCTTATTTGTTATGTTCAAGGATTATATCCGACATAGCGTTAAACTTTTGGCTTTTGGCCTTTTTACGGCATGTGACTACATCCGACTTTGGTCAACTGATTATGTAACTTTACAACACATGCCGACGTAGCCCATCGAACTTTGTACTGAAACTATATTATATTTAGCTACGACTCCAGTCCTTTCCTCTACCATGAGTCAAGGGTGGTGCTATATACCTCAGAAGTTGTTTCTCAGCCGTGTGGGACTCGTGGTGTAGATGGTTATCACACTTGCAATGTACGCAAGTACTGACCCGGGTTCAATTCCTGGCGAGTGCTCTTTTGAGGCTTTCTTCTACTCTGATCTTTCTTTCTTTCCAATTAACTTGTTCTTCTTTATAGGCCTTATGGTCATTTAAAAATACTTATCAATGCGGTTATGTGCGTACCCTTTAGCAACTGCTTGACTCTCTCTCTCTCTCTCTATATATATATATGCATAGATAGATAGCAGTGTCATTTTTTTTTGCTGCATTTGAAATGAACCAGTTTCTTTCAATGTTTTTTTTACTTCTTATGAACCAGTTTCTTCGACAACTGTTTTAAACTTTTTTTTGTCGTAATGAACCAGTTCTTCATTTTTTGTTACTTATTAGTATGTAAATCAACCAGTTTATTAGAAAGTTTCTTTTTTTTACTTATTAGTGTTGTAATGAACCAGTTTCTTAGGACAACTGTTTTAAACTTCCTTTTAATGGAATTTTTTGCTTATTAGTGTCAAAATTAACCAGTTTCTTGGACAACTGTTTTTTTTTTACTTATTAGTGTCATATTGAACCAGTTTCTTAGAACTGTTTTTAAACTGTCTTTTAACAGCTTTTTTTGCTTATTAGTGTCAAAATGAAACATTTGTTTCTTATTGTCAAAATGAACCAGTTTCTTGGACATTTTTTCTTGCTTATTAGTGTCCAAATGAACCAGTTTTGTAATTTTTTAGTTTCTTTGACAACTGTTTTTAAACTGCCTTTTAATGGAATTTGTTTATTAGTGTAGAAATGAACCAGTTTATTTGACGTTTCTTTGCTTATTAGTATCAAAATGAACCAATTTTTTCTTGCTTATTTTGTCGAAATGAAACAGTTTCTTGGTCTATTTTAAACTGTCCTTTAATGGAATTAAGTGCAATACAAGATTACAATACTAGATTACACTTTTTCTGAAATATTCTCTATTGCATTAAACTGCCTAATATTGTCAAAATGAACTAATTTCTTATACCGTTTCTTTTTTTAAACCAGAAAACCAGTTCCTTGACAACTGTTTTAAACTGTCTTTTTACATTTTTTTTTGCTTATTAGTGTCATAATGAACCAGTTCTTATTTTTTTTACTTATTGTCGACAATTGAACTCGTTTCTTTCTTTTTTTTCTTCTTGCTTATTAGTGTCATAATGAACTGTTTTTTTAAACAGAACTTTGTTGCTTATTTGCATCAAAAAAAATGAACCAGTTCTAGACATTTTTTTTATTATTAGTGCAAATGACCCGTTTCTTAGTTCTTTTGGGGGTTATTAGGTCAAAATGAACCAGTTTCTTTTTGTGCTTGTTAGTACTCAAACAAACCAGTTTTTAGACAACTATTTGAAACTGTCTCTTAGGCATTTTTGTTTGCTTGATAGGTCAAAAATAAATCAGTTTTATACATTCTTTTTTTTTTTTACTTATTAGTGGCAAAATGAACCAGTTTCTTAGTTTCTTTTGGGGGGGTTATTAGTGTCAAAATGAACCAGTTTCTTAGACAGTTTCTTTTTTTGCTTGTTAGTATCAAAACAAACCAGTTTATTAGACAACTATTTGAAACTGTCTTAGCATTTTTTTTTGCTTGATAGGTCCAAATAAATTAGTTTCTTATACAATTTCTTTGTACCAGTTTCTTGGACAGGTTCTTTTTTTCTTGGTTATTAGTGTCGAAATGAACCAGTTTCTTAGTTTCTTTTTCTGATTATTAGTGTCCAAATTAATAAGTTTAATATCCTATGCACATTTTCCATTTACTTTTACCAGTCCGGGCTTCAATGTTTTACACAGCAATGATATTTTGAACTGGGCTCAAAGAACGTGTAAGAAAATTCCAGATCTTTGATTCTTCAATGAGATATGGTTAACCACATGGTTGGTCATAGTTTTGCATTTTCTTGGTCACAGACATAGACTTACCGTCGTCATCACGGATGTACACTATGGTCTCTCGTTTATTGTCATCAATAGTTGCTTGCAATACTGAGGACGCCTGTCGGGCTTGATGATGCTCTGATCTAGTGATGAAAACAGAGAAACTCTCCAAGCCTTGTTCTTCAATTGTGTTATTATACACAGTAACACATGCCTGCTGCCTGTATTCATCTTGATGAAATGTGACGGTCAAGTCAGAATCGTCAAAATCACTGTTGGGTGTTGCTGCTACGGATACTCCTTGTACGGCTATAGGTGTCACACTCAAGGCTAAAATGATAGAGATGGATCATAATATAAACTTAATTCTTAAACACTTGAGATTGTTTATTTGTGACGATATCACACGGTACAGCGAGTACACGTCAACCGTACGGCACGGATTGTGGCCCGAAATCATGCTCCAGGACCATGACCAGTCTTATTATCTCATAAGGCAGCTATTCAATATTTTTCTACTTCAATCCACAACTCTGATGTTTTTATGATTCCAATCTCCAACTCTAAAATACAAATAAAATCATAAACTAAATTTTGTTCCTGGAGTGGGATTCGAACCCACGACCTTTAGATAACAAGACGAGCGCCCAAAGACACACGCCACGCAATCCAAGCCGGCAGGAAGTCGTTCTTTTGTATACTTAAATATAAACATTAACGGAATAAAGCGCACCCCAAACATTAATGAATAGCGACCCTATGAGACGAGTTGGAAAGATATGCTCCTGGAGCAGATTTCGGGCCAAAATCTCCAAGAATCACTTTGCAAGGCTATTGTGGAGGCCCACAAAAAAGTAATGCTAAACCCTTATGAATACCTAGTAATTTTAATAGAAACAGGCATTTTTAAGCAATTGTCAACAAAATTTTCAACAATGGACCTTCTAGATTTGAGATATTTGACATTGAAAATCCCTGAACATTCCATATAATTTCAGCAGGGGTTAGGACATTTGCCAATTTAAACAGGCAACAGCTTGAATTCAAATCGGCACTCGGCACTAAATCTTGTGTAACATGAGTTGCTAGCCCGAGTTTCTTGTAGTATTATCAAAGGTCAACACAGATAGAGGAGGGCGCTGGTCATTTACACACAATCGGACAAAAATATTCATATTTTAAATCTTTGAATGGCCATTATTACACGTTTTGACAGCGAGGTTACTCCACTAACCTCAACGGATTTTGACATCAATAACTTTTCCTAAATGATCGGATATTACTAAGATCTTATTGAACAAAGTTTTAAAGGGGTGATTTTTATGTTCAACTGGGACCAGGCTGTCGTAGAAAATACCGTAAGAAATTCCTTAGTCGTTTGGAAATCCCCGACGCCCAAATCGCGATCATGTCCCTGTTTTTTGATCTGGAGTCCAAATCAAAAACACACCCCGCACTCAACCATGACCAAGGACTTGAGATTCCGTCATTGGTACGCTTCCCTGTTTCGATCAAGTCAACTTAGGTCCAACCGTGAAATCTAGTAACCCTCCATCTTCCCTCCCACGTAACATCACTGAGCTCTCCTGCCGAAGACTTGGTAAAGCATGTCAAATATCGAGGTAATGTGCTTACTTCCCTATTGTGGTTGGAAAGACTGGTTTAACATATCTTGAATATTTTCCTAGCAATGACCCTAAATATACTAGAATGAACTCTTCGATTATTAGCCCTGAATGCTTCACATGACCACTCCATACGGACTAATCTAAACAAGCATTTTTCAAAATAATTTTGAGCTAGTGACCTCTAGATGACTTTGACCTCAATTCCTTTACCCCTATATGTCACTTTAGTTAGCCCAGGTTTCATTTGAACGACATTCATCAAAATCCATCAAGGTTTGTGCAACAGGATGCAATTAAAACTTTTTGACACACAAACAAGACTTCAGGGGAATCTTACAATCTACCAGGTTGTTTCCACGAAACATTACAATTTGATCAGTATTAAAGAAATATTGAAACATACGCAATGCATGCTTGCTACCATCCTTAACACTTAACACAATTTGATGTTCACAACCCCGGGTGTGAGGGGTTCTTGGATTTTGTTCGGGGACCTGTATAGCCTGGGAGCTAGCAGACAATTGGTACACATCTCAAGTACAGTGGCGTCTCGGGCCTGCCCGCTCTGAGGGGGCAAATTCCCAGTCTTGGGAAATATTTTTCCCTCTCAGGGGGGTCAAGGCCAATTTTTCCGTCAGGGGGCTAAAAAAAAACGGGCTGATTTAGCATGACGTTTTGCAATTTTTTTCCCGGCCAAAGTCGTCAGGGTGGCAACCTGCCCCCCCCACGCCAGTGCTCAAGTACAAAAGTTTTGAGTAATTAAATATTTGAAAGGCTAACAGGGCCCGCCTGACAAGTGATTCTAAGTGCTGCAAAGGTGCCAAGGAGAGGGGCCAAGACAAAGTTTGAACAGGGTCAAATTGTCAAATTGATCCAATCATGTTGAAAGAATTCATAACAGCTTTATGTGTCTGTAACCATAAGGATTCAGAAAAGGTTAGTTTGTAATATCTACAAGCCTAAAATTTCAAGTTATTAGGCTAAAACAGCATCCTGAGTCAACATTGGTCTTACCAATACATATAGTTGTGTCCCTAAGCCTACTGACGGTCCAACCCGATATTGGAAACAAAAGATGCAGGACAAAACTTTGTTAGAATCAAAAATACTTTCATATTAGCACATTTATTGTCCAGACACTGTCAACAACATCCAAGAAAAAGAACTCGACATGAAGCACAACTGTATGCTCTTGTCACAATTGTATTTTCGAAATTTATTATATTTAAAAAAATTCACAGTCCAGTCACTCTAGCTTATTGTATGCTCCTTTTACTGTCGAAAACTTTTCCTCTGGCCCTGGTATTCTTCCTTTTGTTTGGCATCTGTGATTTCTTTTGTTTAGTCTTCACCCTCTACTCTCTTGCATCTGCTAACCTTTCTCTCTAATTGTGGATTGGATCATATTGTATTTGTTTCTTTTGTGTTGTGTTGTTATGGTTGTTCAACTGGCCTGTAGTGTGTGACTGGAGTCAGAAAGAGAAGGATGTTGCTCTTAATGGATGTGTGGACACAATTTTATTGACTATTATTGGGGATGTTTTCACCACTTTTCTTGTGAAGGAGAGATGTATGTAAGTGGAAGGATTAAGTTATTTGTATGTGAGTTATGTTGGCTAATTTTGGTTAACCTTTTATGTAGTTTGCCTGGACATTTGCCATTGCAATATTTTGACCCAAAGCTCCAAATTAAATTAGTTTATTTTAGTAGCATTTAGTAATTTGATAAACAGGTTGTTGAATGTGAATAGGTTTGTTTGGACATGTTTGCTGCCTGAACTTTGCAAATGATTTATTAATTTGTGCGAAAATGGTCCTGAAATATTTGATGTTTGGCATACGGTAGTGACAAACATGAGTGTTGTCCAGCTGTGGTGGTCATTTTAAGCCAGTTGGCTTATGTTGTTTGTGGAAAGAATTTAGTTTTTTCCGCAAACCCTGTGACTTCGGGCCTTGCTTGTGCGAATGACTTCAAGTTGGGGATGTGGGTGGCAGAATACGGAATTATCCCATGTTTGTCAAAATTTTGTGTTCAAATTGTGTACTTCCCCACGCTTTGGGCATTTGTCAGCTAATTCAGCCCTGGGACCCCGTTTATAGGGACTGATACAAAGTCCAATGTGGTTAGGGTTTATTATGGCAACAATTTCCTCGTCCGTTACCCGACGTGAGTGCGGGTTTGGTGTCAAGCATTGCTTAAATACATGTGCCATGGCCATAAAAGAAGCTGATTATAGTTCATGCGCAGGTTCATTGTATTTTTTTCATCCCTTAAAAATTAACAACAATTAACCCTGCTCTGAACTCTGCTCTGACCATGTTTTCTCAGACAAAGGTGACTTTGGTTTTGTAGTTTTGACTGCCTGTGACATGTGCATATTCATTAGGGTGTAAATGTTTTTTTGTGGACTTTTGCAGTGGAGTGCATATTTTCGGGGTGCAGGTTTTTCATATTTTTTTAAGGGGATGGGGGATTTTTGTTTTATTTGCTAAAGTAAAATGTGTTCGGGGGTTAGTTTCACCTAATTTGCAATGTGCATTTTTTGACGCACAATATTGGCAATTTGTATAAATTTAATCCGAGCTATTTAAATATTCCTCTTTAAAAAGGGTCATTGCACGTGTAGTGACCTTTAAAAATGTTTAATACTGCAATAGGGGGCTGTGCGCTCAGCTTCTGTGTAGTATAGGCGGTGCAGCGCCTGGAGTTGTGGCAGGACTCCCAACTTTTCAGTGAGGCGTTAGTGGTCTTTGATATTAATTGGGCTGTACATTGGCCTATAATGAATGTCTAGCTGCTGAGTTCTTAAGATGAGCACCGAGCTCCTCCGCGTTAAAAACCTTTTGAGGCCTGTGGCGTTCGAATGTCCACGTTTGTGTTTATGTTTTTGTTACATTGGAAAAGACGGCATGTTTGATTTAAGTTATTGGACGCATACACCCCGACCGGAGTTTAAAGGGACGATATTTAAGACAAATGCCTAGGGTTTAAAATTTAAAGTGGGTTGAAATTGAAGCTTTTGCTCTTTGGATTGTTCATTCCATGCGGTTTCGAGTTTTCAGAACAGTTGTCTTGATGCATGTGGACATTTTTGGCAGCTGGGTATTTAATTTTGTTGTGGCATCATTTGGATCGGAAGCACGCAAGTTAGAATATTTTTGTCTGTCAGTCGCGTAGACAGAATGACCCAGCAGAAGTTTCAACTTGTCAGTGCGCAGCTTTTGCAAAGATGCGTAATTTTGCATTGTTTTGATGTAGGCCTACTGACAGCAAATGTGTTGCATCTTTGGAAAGTACAATGCAATTTCGCATTTTGTCCGTCAAGTCCGCCTAGACCAGTTCTGTAAGCAGAAGTTTCATCACTTGTCCGTGCTGAGTTTTCAAAGTGCAATTGTTGCCATTCAAATCTTGGCCTAACCGGCACAATGAGTTTGATATTTAACGCATTTCGTTATTTGTTTGTTTCTGGCAGTCATGAGTGGCTGGGCGGCGTCTGTATATAAAGTCCCCCGCTCATGATTGCCATTGTTATAAATTGTTTGCACCAAATAATTTGCATAGTGTGGCTGGGCCCTCCAGGTAACTAGAGCCTCCGCCAATAGTTTCCAAGTTTGCAACAGATTCTATAGTTAGGATTTATTATTGAATGTTCTCATTGAATGTCAAATATTTACACAACATGCACAATGCCGTTTGGGCAATTTTGAAGGCATTTCTGCAATTGGGCGGGCTTGCATGACGTGTCTCCCATTAAGTTTTCATTTAAGAGTAATTAAGGATTATAAATTTAGAGTTAAGTTTCTAGTAGACTAATTGAGCCGGGTTCAAAAGCCTGGATGTCCGTAATTGTCGCTTTTCAAAGATCTAGGAGTTGCCCAATTTCTTTTCGAGAATGAGTTTAGCCAACATTGAGTTTGATTTTGATTTTTGTGGATGATTTCTGTGAAGTTTTTCTTTGTAATTGGCCCAAGTTTTGGTGTTAAATATTTGAAAAATAAGTTATTTCCTGTTGCCTTACAAATTGGTTTTTTAATCGCACCAAGCAGTCCTGCGGACCTGCCTGTTGTCTAACCATAATCTACGGTCAGCAGGAATTTACTTTTAAAATGAGAACATGTTTTGCATAAGTAAACTATATATTTTTACAGGAAATTTACAAAGTAAAGTGATGTGCCAATGGTAAATTGCTTCTCAATCATAAATGTGAACTGACATTTGAATTGAAACGAATATGAAATTGCATTTTGTGCCTTTTTGATATTTAGTCATTTTTAATTTTCATTAAGCTAAACCAGTGCCTTTATTTTCACCCACCACTCGTCCCCGTGACAATATCGATGTCATCTGCACACAAAGCACACCGCATTGTGCACATTACCTCTCTACAGGAGAATACCCATGGCTATGCACTTACCGCCTCTGCCTGGAAGAACAGGAGAAATGCAGCTACGGGAGGTGTGGTGTTTCTTTTATATAACCAAAGGCTCTCAAGTCATGTTCCAACCTTGTCAGCTTTAATGAGCGCATCTTGAAGCTTTTACACGAACGGGCAATCCTGACACAACAGTCATTTGCTGTTACAAAGCCCCATAACCGAAACTATCAGAGAAACTTCTCTCACTTTTTAACCATGAACTTTTCCACTCTGCCACCAGTACAGTTCCACCCATAATCTCCTGTACATCCTGGAGAATATACAACTCTAGAGCTGGCCTGACGAGGCGCTGTTCACTTGCAACAACGAGTCAACAGAAATGGAATGTACATGAAGGACTTCAATGGAAACAATTTAAGGGCAGTGTGGAACCCTAGTGCTTTGTTTTTAACAACGAATTCTGATTTTTGTGCACCATTTTTAAAACTCACCCGGTGTTCAATCTTTCCCAATACGGTTATTCAATGTCAGACAATCTGATTGTATTAGTTTTTTGCCGATTTAAACAGGTATTTGACCATTAAAGTCACAACAACGCACATGGTCTTAATGACGGGAATTTAAGCAACCTTCCATTACACGCCTTCAGCGCAAGGCGCAGCAAATCGCTTCGCGTGGTGGAATTTTTTGCTGCGTAATGAAACGTTCGCGTGTTTTAATGTCTTTTGCGCAAACGCATCTTGAAAAACAAAAATAATATTTGAAACTATAAACTGAAGCGTTAATTTAGACCAGATGAATTTCAATTTCTTCTGGAGTTTTCTGGAGTTTAAGACCAAGGAGGTTGGGTTCATTAGTGCATAAAGATGTATTTTTCATCACGTGCACAACATACCATTTTGAAGTTAAAAGTGAAGTTATTGCAGAAAGAAGACGCTGGAAATGGCGTGAAAAGTCCCCACTTTTTTACTAAACAACAAGATTTTCTCAATGTTCAATTTAAGAATTCCTTTAAAAAAAATTTCAGACAAAATAACTCCAAAAATACCAAAGTCAAAGGTTAAGGTTTACTTCCTCGATAGCAATCTGTCTTCTTAGGAATGGTTTTCTCTCATTTTTTTTTTCATTTTTTGATTTCTTAACTACAGATATTCTCCAAATATATACGCAAATTTTGGAAGGTAAAAAATGACCGTTTTTGATTGACATTTTTCCTTATATTTCAAAAAGTCAGCTACATTTTTAAAAAATGAAAAAAAACCTGCCTAGAACAAATTGGTCTTGTTTCTAAAAACTAACATAATAAATTCATATGAAATCACATTGTTTTTGGTTTGGGGCAAAAGCATGTTTTTTAGTATTTTTTTCTCAAATACAGCAAGTTTTACATTAATCCGAGGGCCATCATCGGGTTCCTCGTCCAATTTTCTTTCTAGAATGTATACTTTTACAGACAAGAATCAAATATTTTTTTCAAATTAAATTACAAACCAAACTAGATACTCGGAAGCTCAAAGTTTACACTGCCCTTAACCTTGTTGCCACAATACCACATGCCAAAATCCAAGCAGGTACACTGTGGACACACCACCGCAGCACATGGATAACTTGTCCAACTGGACTATATCTGGTCAGAAAGAAGTGGATTAATAGCATAAGAACTCAAGATCCTACAACACTTTTGAATCTGTTAATCTGATCACAGAATCGCCTCTTGCAGGAGCCAGCTAAGTTTTATCGTCAGAGTACCCCCTCCCCGAGATCCCATGAAACATTGCTGGAGGAAGGTAGTGATGGATACACATGCTTTGTGAGCAGTATACTGCTCCGACAAAGCTTTGTGAGCAGTATACTGTACAGGTTCAACACTCTTGTTTATGAGCTTGAAGACAAGAACTCCATCGCAGTATATGATGTCCTCACTTCATCAGCCAACAGAGAAATGGCATTAAGATGCTACCTAGAATAAAGAAGACTACTTGCCTTTGGCCTCAAATACAAAGTCAGCAAAGCCAGAGAAAACTGAAGTCTGCAGCCAAGAAGCACCGTACTAAACCGACCAGAAAGCTCCAAGCAGAAACCTTGATGCCGCTAATGCTGCACTTGATGATGCTTACATTGTGGTGCTTGAGGGCGATGTTATTTCCAAGGCTGTAAGCACTTGAATGCCCTACATCTTGAAACAAGCATGCTGCTGCCTGGTAGGCTGAGGGAGCTGACTGATAAGAAGCTACCCACCTATAAGAAATCACGTTGAAACACTGAAGCGCACCTTGACACATGGTTTCAGTACTTTAGTTCTCTACTTGGCAAGCCCGTTCAGAATACACTAATTCACCTTTGAGGCACCCTTTTTTCAATCACAAGATAGCAGCCACCCTTCCCATTCCGACGGACCTTTCACTATAGTAGAGCTTCAGATCTGCCTGAAGAAACTGACACACCCTGGTCCCGACAACATTCCTGCAGTAGTGTGGAATAATCCACTATTCCATGATCAACTGTTGGAGTTTTGTAACAACACCTACAAGGGAAACAAACAGCTGCCTTTTCATTATCATTCATCATTCCTCTGGGCGACGCTCCAACAACCCCAAACTACAGAGGGAATCACACTGTCACCCTGACCTCTCAGATCTACAACTCCATGCTGCGCAACAGAATCAAGCTGGCGTCTTGCTGCGATACATATATTCGCCATTCTGCATACGGAACCAGAACGGTTTTCGCAAGGCAGATCAACACTTTCCTCAAATCCTTTGCCCGCAGGAGGTCATCGAAGTTGAGAATTTTTTCCGTAGAGAAAAGCTGTCATTGTGGTTTTGATTTTCCAGGCCCTTTGACATGTAAACAGAGATGTAATGCTGCTTATTCTCGCCAACTACGGGTCCCAGATGAGACTGTCACGGGCAATTGCCCTCATGTATGATAACTCCCTATAGCTTTGTGCAGACCATGGATGGGCCCACAAAGGAGTTCTAACAACACTCGGAATCCTCCAAGGAGAATACTCTTGCTCCCTATCACTTTGTAGTCGTGGTTGATTTAACATTCCTCAGACAGAGTCTTGACATGATGAACGAAAAGGGACTCACCATCAAACCCAAGCGGTCTAGACGTCACCAAAGTAAGTATCTCACAGACCTTGAATACGCCCCAGATGATCTAGATCTTCTACAGTCTTGATCTGATATGTTGGTAAACAAGATATACTACTTAACAGTCACTTGAGAAACTGTTGCAGACAAGTCGGCCTACATCTTAGTGCCAAGAAGACTGAATAATATGACTGTCAATGGAGGAACGGGAAGATGATGCATCAACCATCTCCACAATGAAGAGTGGTAGCCAAGGGGACTTCAAATATCTAGGGGTTCTTGTATATGTATATATTTTACCGAATTTTTACTTTTTTTCGAAAAATAGCAAACCCCCCTAATTTTTTAAAAAAAAAAAAAAAAAAAAAACAATGTTTGTAAAGTTTGGGGGTTTAGGGTTTTTTTTTTTGGGAGGGGGGGAATTCCCCTCACCCCCCCCCCCTCCCAATGGTTATGGGCCGGGCTTATCCATAACGTTTGTTAGTCTAACCCACCCTTCACAATTCATATTGCTTGCCAAAGCTTTGGAGTACAATGGTTACAGATTTTAATTCGTTAATATTTCATATATCCTCAAGACTTACAAACAACATCAGTCCTCCTAGCACTGGACCCAGTTCTGTACAATACAGGACATGCTGCACCCACGTTCTTCATTGACCTCCATTTCTGCATCACGCATTGCTGATAATCACGCCTGTAAATTGAAAATAAACAAAGTCAAAAAGTACATCAGGTAATATGAAATGTGAGTTGTTTGAAGTGATTTAAAAAAAAAATATGGCACACACAAAAAAATACATGTTTAAAAAAAATAAATAGCACATTTAATTGATCCAATTTAATAGGAGATAATAAATTATTTTTTACTATACAACCACCGTACCCTCATGAACCAACAAATGCTCTTCAGTGGCAGCCACTAGCATCATAATTTGGGGGGAGGGAGTGAGGGAAAGAAAAAATTCTGGAGGATGAGGGGTATTGTTGTTGTGGCTTGGGTTATCTTTTTCAAAAACTATTTTAACTTATTTGTCAGGTCATTGCAAATTTGAAGAACTTTTTTTTCTATTTTAAAAAAACTAAAGCCGAATATCGCTAATTGGACCTTGCTTTTCGGGGGGGGGGGGGGGGTGGGGGGGGAACAAAATGGCCACAAGAAAAATAATTCCCCTTGCACCCCAGTAATGCCACATTGATGGTATTGATCAACATAGGTAAACTAGAAATATTAAAATAGGTGTCAAGTAGCACGTTGGTTCATGGGAGGGGGCACAGCACCCATTTTTAAAGTTTCTGTCAAACTGGAGTACTTTCTGAGCGGGAATTGCCTCCGACACCAAGCCATATAAATTATTTGATATGGCCACATGAAAAAAAGATACATCGCGGTCCCTGGACCGTGAGTGTCATCTGCTGTCGTGGTTTGTGAATGGGGCCAAAGCTCACATGAGGTCACCAAGGTCACATGAGGTCACCAACATGTCACCCCACCCCTCTCCCTCTTTTCCACCAAGTTACATCATCATAGCCCTTATGGAACTCATACAGCAAGCAATATATTAAGGGTTAACATTTTGACTGGCCAAAGGTCACATGAGGTCACCAAGGTCACATGAGGTCACCAACATATCACCCCACCCCATCCCCTCGTTTCCACCAAGTTACATCATTGTAGCCCTTACGGAACTCAAACGGCATGCAATATATTTAGGGTTAACATTTTGACCACGGACTCATACACACATATGACCAGAGTAATCCCGAAGTGCCTTCTGCAATTCTTGCAGACGACACAAAAACATGTTTATGTCAATAACAAAGTAACTATTTATGTCAAAAGTTTATGTCAAAAACATTTCTTTCATCAAATGTTTTGCGAAGCTTCGTTAATGTGTCTTACCATCATTATCTCTTATTCCTATAACTACATAATCATCTCCATTACTACAGTCTGCAGCAGACAATGTCAACTTGAGGAATTCTGTTAACTCAGCCTCATCATCATCGATGATCGTCAGGACAACAGTTTTTGAGCTTTCCTCAGATGCAAAATTCACCATCCTTGAGAGAGTGGCATAGTCTTCTCCAGCAGTAGCATCACTTGGATCATCGTCAGTTAAGCTTGATGCTTCAATAACTGAAATTATACAATAGTAAATAGACCTATGTAACCATCGAATGGTTATCTAAGCACTTACAACTTTGTGCACATTGCAATGATAATAACGGTGTTAATCATTTTCAGCAAAACCAGGATTTAATTTTAACAAGTTATTATTTGCTATATATGTACATCACTGAGAATGGATCAAAATAAATTTTAAAAACCTTAAAAGGAAAATGTCCCATTTAATTACAGGAAGTTTACTTCTTTATTTGGGTTGTGAACAGCAAGAAGAAAAAAAAACCTATATGTTAGTGTTTAGTCTTACTACATATACATTCATAAATTGAAACAAATTGAAAAATAAGCAAAGTCAACATTAAAGAATTGATGATGCATTGTGGGTAATATCACGCCAATCACAGGTGTCCTAGAATCTGGAAAACACAACAAGCTTGCTGTAGTTTTCCAATTGGATGAACCCTGCTGTTACCACAAAATGCCTTGCTATTGAGTTTCTTGTCCTGTTTGGTCTTTATTAATTTGTCACATTTGTATATTCTGGCAAAAAAAATTAGAATGATTAAAAGTGGTAAAAGACAAGAAAAATTGAATGAATTTATGTTGTGGCTAAGTTCATCGCATTGGAGAACTACAACAACCTCGTCCTGCCTCGTCGCATTGAGGAATCCTGACCTCACCCACAAACCCGACCTGCACATGCACAATCAACTAGAAGTCAAAAGAAATTTTTCCTGTTTTCTTAAAATCATGTGGCGCAGAACTGGCACCTGTTTTATGCAAGGTGTCCAGTGCATTTATTTCTATGGGTAAAATTCCAGAATCTTGGAAGTTGGCAAATGTTGTTCCTCTCTATTGGTCCATGTCTTTAACTTCAGTCTTGTGCAAAATCTTTGAAAAATTAGTGGCTTCTCATATTATGGATTATAACAAGGAGCATGATATTCTTGACGACAATCAATTTGGGTTCAAACGAAGTAGAAATTGTGAGCAAATGTTGTCTAAATTCTTTCACATTATTAGTGAAACTTTGGATGGATGAAACTGCAATCTTGTTGACTGTTTTTCTTGATTTCAGTTCTGCCTTTGTTAAGGTAGATCATAATCTTCTGATTTCATAAACTTCATGATCATGGTATTAGGGGAAACAAAGGGTTATACTTTCAGAGGCAAATTTTCTGAGTGGGTGTCTGTCACTTCTGGTGTTCCTAAAGGTTCAGTGCTTGGACCTATCATTTTCCTTATTGTTGTCAGTGATATTATTTTAAATGTGGCTTCAGCTCTTCCAATTCGCTGATGACCACATGATGGAGAGACCTATTAAAAATCCTAATAATGTTCCCCCCCCCAGTCACAAAGAAGCTTCCTCTTAATGAATCCAAGTACACTGTTATGCACTTCTCTAAATCCAAAACTTGCAGCAAGTCGGATTACTTTATGGGTGGTGAACGTCTTAAATCAGTTGATGATGTCAAAGTACTTGGTACTCTATTTGCTCTTCTGAATCTCTATTACGGCGGTCCGGTAAGTATTTTCCACGGTGTAGTCTGTGTCACAGACTGCGAAAGATATTATCTAAGTTGGTACTGCACAAGACATTAACGTTATCACTCCATCATAGAGAATGTAAATGAAATCAAATATCTCCGGAAAACGAAGGGGTTCTATGGATGTTTTTGCATCAGGTCCGTTACTATGTTTTGTTTTGAATATGTATCCTAATTGGGTCTGAACCTATAGAACCTAGCGAGAAAATTGAACGTTTTTGTCGGGTACTTCGGTGCTCGCAGACACGAAAAAGTTAACATGCAATCTCTACGGGCGAATCAATTTTTCCCACAATGCCTTTCGATATTTTTCCAGTCTTGAGAATTTTCAAACACTGGTTTCAATTTACGCCAACTTTTTTTTTTCAATTTTAGAAACAGGATTAAGTACTTACCGGACTGCCGTAAATCTCTATAAAGCTTTTGCCCTCACTCTTCTCATTTACTGTGCCGTTTTATTTCTTGTGGTACTTACACACACTAGCAGCTCTGTCTAGATATCCAGCTCTACTGATAGTAATCGGTACTGTCACACCATCTCCCTCTGTCACCATTTGGCTACTTTCAGGTACATTGATATTAAAAGTGCCTGAGAATAGTGTATAAAATAACAGTTGAAGCAAAATTAACATCCTTCATATTGAAAAAGGTTCCCAACAATGACATTATTGCAATAAATTAATTATAATTAGAAGGAAAATATTTACGATGGGCGCATCCATGTTATCTAAAATCTCATGGCCAGTGTGATATTTGTGGCCAATGTGACATCACCTTTACAGTTTGCCCCATTACAGTTTGTCAATACACAGACCATTATAGTAGATTCAACCCATTATGTCACCTCTAGTACTTTCAGAAGGTATGGGCATTGAATGAGGGGCATGTGCAGTGGGTGGAAATTAAAATTCCACGCTAAATCTATTGAAACATCGAGTCCGATAGCGGAGAAAAATCAATTCATGAATGCATTCATACCAATGAATGCATCGTATTTGCTTCAGTGGTATTCAATGTAACAGGCGAGGTGAATGTTACTGACTTTTGAGCGCCCGTGTTTTGGATAGAAGGAACACAAAAGTCTTTGCACTCTCTTTGTAAAAATGATGCCAACATGAAAGGCCCGATTATCTTAGTTTGTGTATGAAGCAGGTGAATCGGGCCACATATTTTCCTTTAACTGCCTCCTCTCCCAACTAATCGATGCTGTCCAAAACTTTTCCTCTGGTGACACGATGGGTTGAATCTACTATAACATAAAGTAGGCTATCACCAACGTGTAGAAAAATCAACTACATTAGCCCAGCGGGCAATCGATGTTGGAAGGTTAAAAAAAGTTTTTATAAAGTTACATTGAAAATGCAAAATGATTCAAAATGGCTCTACTAACGTACATTTTGGACATGAGCACCAAATGCACCGTGAGGAAGCTTATGAAAGCTTTGTCCCAACATCGTCAGTAGGGACAGAGAAGTGGGCATTCCTTTTGAATGGGATAGATTATTAAAATGATTCCTCCTGACCACTGTCTCAGGAACTGACCAAGTGTGACTATTGTCTGAATGTTAATCACTTTGATGACAGCTTTATCTTGCCTAATCAGTTGATTTGATGATGACACTTGCTGGAGTAAGGAAATAATATGGACTTCTAGGGAAAGTTCAAATTTTACTCATATTTACCAACCTAGAGTATCAAATGGCTCAAAAACATGTAAATTTGAGTATTTGTATACAGGGTCACATGTGTATTTAATTTCATAATGGAGAAGTTGTTTTCAAAATTCCTCAAGTTCATGATTATTCCTGAACCTTTCACCAAATTCCAATTGGAAATTCACCAAACTCAAAATTCTTAGGGAATTTTGCTACCCTAAGTCAGCCCCTAGCTCAAGGACCACAATTAAGTATGTGAAACATACATATACTTGCATTTTTTAATCTTTAGTGTGTTAACTAAATAAAGCAAAATAAATGTAAAATAGAGAGGAGAAAAAGAACAAGATAACAAAGAATGTAAAAGATAAAGGTAAAACAGAAATCCAGGTCAGGCTTCCTTTGAGGGCCTGCTACTGGTAGCTGGTAACCAGTACTACTCATCCCAGGGCCGAGTTGTTGGCGGCTAAATCGTCACCCCCATCGGGTTTCTAAGGAAATCTGATAAAGAGGGTAGCTGGTTACCCTGAAAGTTGAAAAAGAATATCTACCTACAAGGGCGTCAGCTCCGGAGAGCTAAGATTCCACACCACTAAAAAGATCTGGTCTGACACCCTCTGGCTGAATTGTGTTTAAAAAAAGAGTAAAAAAAGTGACCGCTTTAAGTTAAAAGTAAAAAAAATACTACAACTGCAACTTTTTTGGTCATTTTTGTGCTGGAAATAATTTCTAAGATACAAACCAACAAACTATTGAGACCAGAAGTCTGTGAGGCTTTCTGCTGAGTACTTATAGCTGAGACGAATATACCCAACAGGGATCGGAAGCAAAGCTGTAGTCCATTGTTAACAGCTCGAGCGTATCGAACCAGGTCTGTTTCGGCTTGCAATGCCTTGGCCGCGCGATGGCGCTGTGAGCACCTTAACTTTTCTATGAGCGAGGTATCCTGCAAATCAAGCAATTTTACCAAAAAAAAAAAAAAAAAAAATACAAACCAACAAACTATTGAGACCAGAAGTCTGTGAGGCTTTCTGCTGAGTACTTATAGTGCTTATTTGAACCCCTTTCCCACAGGAATCTTTGGACTAGAAACAATAGTTTGATAGGAGCTCACAACTCATTGTAGTTTTCGAACTCCAGTAGCTCGAAATTTCCATGGTCAACTTGGTGTTTTTCCTGAGTGAATGGTATGCAGAGGTGTAGAGTTCCAAGAAAAATGTGCTTTGTGTCGCTAGGAACCAGTCGCTTTGTTAGCGAAAAATAAAAATTGACGTTTTAGTCAGGGCAATTGTGTACATAATGAATGGCAGTGTATTTGGTGGTGTGCAACCCTAAAGGCGGCCATCCAGCACATGCTGCCTTGCATAGTGGGCGTGGTTGCCCAAAGGCTAAGCCCACCGCCGAAAACTGTGGATTGGCTCAGAAAGGGCATCCGGTCAATTATCTTTTGCTCCGATAAATCCTCAACAGCAGTATTGCTGAGGGCGAGGTGTATCTGGCCACCCTCGTTTACGGGGACAAAACCGGATTTAAAACTTTGGTTCAACTAAAAAAAACACCAAAAAGCATAGACATTTTCTGATGTGCATAATGTTTTCATAATTTTTTCTCTTCATCATAGTTTTTCAAAATCTTTTTTGCAGACTGTCTACTTACAATCATCATCAATTATTGTGATGATGCATGTATCCATGTTGGGATCTACCCAAGTCTGCTGGCTGTAAGCCTTGACGTGAATGTTGAAAGTTTCGTCCCCTTCTGCCTTGTTATCATCGTGGATGGCAATATCCTGAGTTAGCGTTCGCTGATTTGCAGTGAAGGTTTTCGACACATTGATGTCGTCATAGTCGCCCTCTTGTGTCCCCTTAGTGGGATGCGCTGTGATGGGATTGGTGACGATCACTAAACCAAAAATAGCAACAAGGAGAGTAAGAAAAAGCAACTTGTGCTGGTTACATCTCATTGCTAGTCATTTGTGCACTGGAAGCTGCAAAGATTCTGTGTAGCACCTTGAATTAAATAGAAATGGTGTTATATAAATGATGAACAAGGAATAAACAAAGGGATGTGGCAGTGATCTTAAGAAATGCAGTGTTCCCCAAAATGCTTGTGTCACCTGTCGTCATGGCTTTGCTAATGGAGTCAAAGGTCACAGGTCATCCACCACGATTGAAATATGGATGCCCATCCATTATGATGCCATCTAAGATGGCCCAAACAAAAAAATATTATCTTTTATTGTCATTTTTATTTAGAATTGTGTAATTTTGCTTTTTTATTAACATATAGTATTTCAAAATACTGTTATTTTATTATTTAAAGGTGTGTGTTCTGATCGCCTTTGGGACCCCACCCCCCATTTTTACCTGGAAGTTGTATCAACTTTGATATCAGATGAAAGGCTGTATTTTTCTTATTGTCATCCTGAAATTTCAGGTCCTGCATCTATTTCTTTCCCAAGATACACAAACATGCCGTTTTAATGGTTAACCATCAATAGTGAATAGGGCCTTGTAAAGTGCATTATCGCTTCTACTATCAAAACCGCAATTTTGTTTCCCACAATACTTGGTGGTAAGTGTATGCAAGTGCCAGGCTCTCATGTCAAGTAGAGAACACAGTACATATAAGCACCTTTAAATCTTTGCAACCCTATAGAAAACAAATGTTTCAATCCAAGAAGTCAAAGTCATTGTGTGGTCCTCGCATTGCGGTAAATTGATTTTGTTGTACAAAAGCAAACATGCACGACGCAGCATATCAACACACCATTTACGCGTGCCAAATATCCAACTACACCATGTATGCAGTATATCCATCCCACCCAGGATATTAGATGAGCAAAGCTGGATTATACACAAAAGACTCAACAGAATTCAAATATACTAGGCGATTACCTGGATTTTGCTGTTTTCAGGTTTTACAGTTCATTGATCTTGAATGACCTTGATGACCTTGTTGTGACCTTTACAATTTCGGAATCAAGCAATCGAAAGTTTCAGTCCCAGACACCAAAGTTTGCTCCAATTTGACTCTGACTTTAATGACCCTTGATGACCTTTGATCCACTATAACCAATACAAACTCCGATCTTCGTGATGATTCAAGGGGCACCCGTCCACCAAGTTTGAGGAACGTGCGACCCTCGGTCTCCGAAAAATAGGAATTTGACCTTGAATGACCTCTAATGACATTGCTGTGACCTTTAAAATTTTCAGCATCAACAATCGACCCCACCCTCCAATTTTCATGTCCACACACCAATGTTGACCTCTTTTGACCTTGATTGACCTCTGATAACCTTTGATCCACTAACCAATACAAACTCAGTCTTCGGAAGGTCAAGGGGCACCCACCAAGTTTCAGGAACGTGCGACCCCCAGTCTCCGAGAAAATAGACGCGGTCCATTTGACCTTTTTTGACCTTGAATGACCCCTGATGACTTATGATCCACTAACCAATACAAACTCGATTTTCGGACGGTCAAGGGGCACCCACCCACCAAGTTTCAGGAACGTGCGACCCTCGGTCTCCAAGAAAATGGATGTGATCAGACAGACAGACCACCAGTATTAATATATAGATGGTATTTTCAATGGTGCTGATCAAGAATCTGAGAGTGTCACTGACTTTGTTTTTTAACTATAGAAAAATATAACTAAAATTTTGCGGTTCTCGGCTTTTGCGCTCACTATATTCAAAGAATATAAGCTGTGGGCTGTTCCATGACCTTTGACCTTGGCACATGACCTTTGACCTCATCAACATATGAGGGATCCCATGGTGCACCTATGACACAAGTTTGGTTCCAATTGAACTTCAAGTTTTCAATTGAGGTCAATTTTACATTTTTATCCTATTTTTCAAGTTGACCTCACATGACCTTTGACCTCAGCACATGACTTTTGACCTCATCAACATATGAGGGAACCCATGGTGTACCTATGACACAAGTTTGAACTTCAACTTTTCAATGTAGGTCATTTTACATTTTTAGCCCAATTTTCAACTTGACCTCACATGACCTTTGACCTTTTAACATGACCTTTGACCTTTTAACATGACCTTTGACCTCATCAACATATGAGGGATCCCATGGTGCACCTATGACAGAAGTATGGTTCCAATTGAACTTCAACTTTTCAATTGAGGTCAATTTAAAAAAAAATTAACAATTTAGTGACACACACATACACACATCCACACGCACAACAGATTGCTAAGTGGTCTTGCCAGCTATAGCTGGCTGCCCACAAAAAGGTATTGGTCGCTTTTTAAACCAAACAAGTCTATTGGAAAAGTAAAACATTGATGCTTGAATTGCCTGAACTACTTGATTTAATTTTTTTAAATTTCCATGTATATTGTTGAGCTCCCGATAATACCTTCGCACCTCAAAATGCAAATTCTCCAATTTGTCAATGACTGGGCTGAAGATGCAAAGCAGCTTGCACATACACAGATTATGAGTCAAACCCCTTAATTTACTTGTTAACATGCATGAATAAACCATACCCACTGAATAAGAATACCCCTTCAATGACAGCACTAGAGACAATGCAACTGGGTGGGGGAATAGAAAATGCAAAATTAGTGACAAAAGTGTCTCAACAATTTTGTGAAGCTGCCATCTTAGCAAAAATCATTACTTATTACACCTCATTAATATTCATGAACAATAATCAGGTTATTTCATTGACAACAATGAAAACAAATACTACATGGTTATATTGGGATAATCAGGCACAATTTTTCTTTGTCCCCGCAACCTTCAGGTTCAGGGTGATAGGCCTGTAACCTGTACCTCGGGAAAATAATGTGCTCTGTTTTCTCTCTAACCATCAGTGGCGTAGCCAGAGGGGGGGGGGGCAGCTGTGGGGAATCTTGCCCCCCCCCGAAAAAATTAGTGATTTACATAGGCCATATACTATACTAACAAATTTTAATATATGCTTGCCCCCCTGAAAATATATGTGCCCCCCCTTTTGCCCCTGAAAAAAAAGCTGGCTACGCCACTGCTAACCATGTAGTATTTGTATAATGTGACCCCAAAATTAGGTTTCACACCGGTAAATACTTGTCCCATTCGTTCCTGCACAAAATGGGCAAAATGAAAACGTCATTTTCTCCTCAACGGAACATCTCAGACCATATATCCTACCCAATCAATCATTAAATTATTGTAGTTATCGCCAAAATTTTCGAGCTACTGGACCATGAAGACTAGCATGCACCGTGGATCTTGATATTCCTTGACTTACTTTGACTTAACTGCATAGGACGGGTGTCCCTTTGCTCTCTCATGAGTAATTCTCCTCCATTCTGGTCTGCCCTTTGCAATAGATTCGGCATTTTGGAGGTCCAAGCCTGTGTCCTTGGGGATCTGGTCCTTCCATCTTGCTGGTGGGCGACCTGGCTTCCTACGCTTGTTGAAGTCTTGTGTATAGGCTTGGTATGGTAATCTGTGTTCCGGCATCTTGACGACATGTCCAAACCACTTCAGCCGTCTCCTGGTGATCTGTGATGGTGCATGTGATGTTCAGACGCTGTCTACTTTCATCATTTCTAATTTTGTCCAGAAGGTTCACTCCTAGGATGGACCAGAGACATCTCATCTCAAAGCTTTCTAGCTTTTGGCAGTCTGCCTTGCGCAATACCCAGGACTCTGCTCCATAGGTGGCAATGGGGAGTATAAGAGACTGGTATATTCTGACTTTGAGTGATATTCCTACAGATTTTGAGGCACCCAGATATTGTGTCATAATAGTTATTTCATATAGATTAGACACTCAATAGATTTCTTACCTTGTATTTGGCTACAGAAATGCTTTAAAAGAGAGAAAAAAGGTAATTTTGATTCGACTATATTTCAATATAAAACATAGGCTGAATTTCGTATTTGCTCCTATACGAAATAATTTTTGTGCCAAAGAAACATTTCTCAGGTTAATCCTTTCAGATGAGAATATTTTTGATGGAAAGCTTTACATCAGGGCAAAAATTAGTACTTTCCATTTTTTTATGGATACCTGGTATGTGAAATCTCTCGTTGCACCTTTAATATTGATAGCAACCATGATTTGCAACCCAGATCTTGCCATTTCTCAGTTTTTAGGGTATACTTAGGTGAGGGTCACCAAAAAAAACCCACCTCGTTTGCAGTGGGGGCTGGACTTACCGGTTTCTCATGTTATTTACTGGTGTGAATCCTTACAGGTTTCACACCGGTAAATACTTGTCCCATCGTTCCTGTACAAAATGGGCAAGATGAAAACGTCACTTTCTCCTCAACGGAACATTTCAGACCTTAAAGCTAACGTTCTGCTTGAAGATCATCATATCTCTTATCCAATCAATCATGAAATTAGGGTAGTTATCCCCAAAAGTTTTCGAGCTACTGGACCATGAAGATTAGCATGCACCGTGGACCCTGGAGGTCAGAGCACTTTTTCAGTCAGGTGTTCCCTGTAAGAATATGGTTAAAATTGGTTTGTCGGATCAAAATAACATATCAATGACGATCTTTTTTTTATATTCCTACAGATTTTATACATAATATTGATATCAACCATGATTTGCAACCCAGATCTCACCATTTCTCTCAGTTTTTAAAGGCATACTTAGGCGAGGGTCACCCAAAAAAACCCACCTAATTTGCAGTGGGGGCTGGACTTACCTGTTTCTCATGTTATTTACTGGTGTGAA
>JAMKCH010062484.1:0-15799 GCA_023653785.1 Ophioderma brevispina
AGGTACAATTAAACTCATGCAAGAAAACTAAAAGTCTCTGGTACATGCTATACAGCTGTCCATGTCAAAAAAAAAAATTGTTGTAAATTGAGTCACCCCCTACCCTAATTTTGAACATCAAGCCCTGTACAAAGTATACCTACCCTAATTTTTGATTTTCAAAAATCTTATTTTTTCAAGTTGTTTTTACCCTGATTTTTAACCAATTTCTCACATATATTTTTGTTTTCTGGTCTACTTTGGCAACTCTCTTTAAGATTTTCAATAATGAGTCAAATGTCTTAATATTAATACTTACATAGACCAGTGGTTCTCAATTATATTAGCTGAAGGGCCAGAGTCTGCTACACTATTTGAAAGTTCCCTACTTGTAGTGCCCAAAATACACCAGAATTTCTTTATGAATTGCCTTTATATTTGGAGCAAGTCCAGGGCCAATCATCAATGGTTGGCGGGCCGGATTTGGCCCGCGGCCGCCAATTGAGAACCCCTGACATAGACTAGTGTGATATGTGATGTGTAATGCTCTTTAAAAAAAAAAAAAAATCCGACCCCCTACCCTATTTTGCACTGGCCGTTACGCCAATCACATTTTTTTTTGGGGGGGCCTAATTTTAGTGACTTGTTTCACATGGGTCACCATTCTTTTTTGCCTTTATCATGCACGTAGGCCCAGTAATTTCATAAAAGGGTAAGATTCCTAACTTCAAAATTGGAGTCAATCTCAAAAGAAGGGTCAAACATTAAACAACATAATATCACAACTTAAGGTCTAGGGGCATTTATCCAAGTTTCTATAATGGGATCAGTGAATTACTGTACAGGCATGCAGGAAATACATTGATTATTTTAAGACCCAACAGCAGCAGTGGTCCCAGCCAGTGTGTCCCTGAAAATGGGAAATTGAAATATTTCCCACAGTTACTAGGAGAATTTTAAAGAAAAATGTCAAAGTTTTCCTGTTTCTCAGTTTTACCCCATGGATAAATAGCAGGTGCTGATTAGTGCTTAAGATTTACATTTTGTTAAAATGATACCTTGTTTTATTGCATGCAAATGGGAACTGAATTTTGTCCGGTTGTGAAACTTTGATGAACCCTTCTATGAGAACGAATGGATTATAGATTCTGTTGGTGATATCAGATTAGAATTTAATCCCCCAAGCAAGTCATGGGCAAAACCAAAAAACAAGATGTATGTGAAAATATTAATGATAACAAAAGCTAAGGACTTGCAATAATGTGGTGATATACGCATGTTACAAAAAATTGTCACCTCCGAAACAACAATGATAAAGTTTGGTTATTCTCTAAAACATGCGCACAATTATGGTGATGGTCAAAGCTTACCTATTTTATATCTTAAGATATTTAAGGAAATCATAATTGAGTTGAAACAAAAACTATTTCAGGCCACATTCCTGTCACAAAGACATGTTATGTGTCTCGCATGTCTATTCAAATGGCACAAAAAGTAACAAATAAACATGAATACTATTAATTAGTCAAAGTTATCCAAGCTGTACTGAAATCTTTTTATCATTTGAATGGTTCTTTCCCAAGGCCCAATAAACAGTCACCCATCTCACACAGTAAGGCCTCCAAGCTCCAAAACTGAGCAATTTTAAATTGTTAACAAAATCATGTCACGTCCCCCGAGGACAAAAAAAATCAGCTCAGGGAAAAGCTTAAAGTTGACGTGTGGTTGCAGCAATTGGGGAGTGTCATCATAACATGATGAGCATCACTACTAATCACTAAAACAGAGATCAAGCAGCAAGAGAGTTCTAATTAAGCAAGTAAAGCTGAAATGCTTTAAACGTCAATCGGTTTCGAAAGTGCAAATGTGTTTCGGATGGTGGGGTGCTAACGGAAGGTAGCAGTGTTGTAATAATTTGAAAGATGTTTGGTGTATTTTTTACAACCTTTTATTCAAGTAAAGATGTTAAGGGCATGCTTCAAACCATTTAAAGAAGTTCAAAGCACGGTCATTGTATCTCTTTAAAAAATAAACATATCAGTTAATTGTTTGCGGAAAGTGATGAAATGTTAACAGAAAATAGTTATACATTACTTTGAATTGCCGCAACAAAATCTAAAGAGGCGAGGATCAAGATTCTTTTGCAACTAAAGTAAGTCATAACTACTTATAGTTCATGAAAGTATACCAAAAAACAGAGAGAGAAATTCTTATCAAATAATAAGGAGTAGAACATTTCGTTCGAATAGGAATCATTTGGTTAAACGGAAAATGTCAACCTCCGAAACGCGGGAATTGCAATGACCCGTCTCCGGAAATGAGACAGCAAGAAAAGTGGGATAACAAAAAAGCATATAGGTGGACACTGTCGTATAATAATAATTAAAAAAAAAATGGGAATCAATGCAGGGGGAAAGTAAAGGCTTTGAGAAAAAGTAGATTTGTAAATTTGGGCGAGTACACCCAGAAGTGCCAATTTGGACCACATAAATGACCACCAAATCCAAAAGAAAAATGGAAGGAGGTTTGTTAGCCACAAAATATTTTTGAAATTTTCTTCAGTGAATTAGTGAGATACACAATCATGAAGTGTCAAAACAAGTTACACCATGATGTGGAAAATGACCATGTTAGCGATTAATGATCATTTACAATATTTGCTGTATTAAAGTATAAGAAAAGGTAGACCAACAAAATAAGTGCAATTGTTATCGCAAAATGGGTCGCGAATGCAATTCTATTATATCACGCTGTTTTCGTAATAGAATAGAAATAACGGTTTGGCAGTTACTCATTTAGGGGTCATATGGATCCTCGCCGGAAAAAAAATAAATAATGGACTCATTGCGCCTCGTCCAGTATTTATTTTTTACCTTACCTCGGACACATTATTCCCCAATTAAAGGAGACTGATCAACCTTTATCTTAAGTAGATTATGCGCGAAAGTTTTGAAAGTATTGAAAATAAGTACAGCTGAAAATACTAGCAATGCTGCTTGGTCTTGCATTAGTTGTAAAGTAGTACTTGGATTAGTCGACAGTGAAAAATATGCATATTTTCTCTCTTGCACATTTGTAAGTTTTCAGTTGCAAGGAACCAAAGTCAAGTGCTTGTACAAAGATAAAGTATTAGATGTCAGTTGTTTTAAAATCATTAAAAATCAGTAGTGCACTGAACAAATGCATGCATTAATATGCCATCATTTTTCAGTTTAAAAAATCAATGTGAGCTGAAATAAAGAAAATGTCTGCCACCCAGTGATAATAAAAATTGGTTCCCCTGTCTTTATAGATTTTTTGGTGTTACCCCTAAAATCCTCCATTCCCCCCCCCCCCCCGGCGTAATTAATGACCCCTCCATTACGGACAGAAAATACAAAATTGCCGAATTGCTTACAGGGACACAGCCGAATTTGCACGCAATATTTGGACACACAGGGATTACTAATGTTAAACAGTTCAGATGATAATGTAAAATCTCACTTTTTTTAGGCAAGTCAGGGTTGACGAGGCTGTGGATCACGAAATGCCCTTTTAATTCATTTCAGGTGAAGAAAGCAAATCATGCACCATGAAGTGGGACCCCTAACTTGTGACACTTTTATAACTTAATGGTGTCATTATGTCACAGTTACTACATTCTTGTCATATGGATGATCTTGTGATTTTGTGGCCCTTTGTTGTGAATAATCACCCTTGGGCATGCAGTATACCGGTGCTATACACACAGGCCATAGCCCAGGGGTTTTCTGGGGGGGGGGGGTGCAGCTTTTTCCAAAAGTGGAGCTTTTGACCAAAAAAAGCCTAAAACCCATATTTGTTCCAGCTCGCTTTGCTGACACACATCATTTTTGTGGACTTTTGGAATTTGGGTGTGTAAATTCGCACCCCCCGCCCCACCTTGCTACGGCCCAGTGCTAACATGCACATTACATTCAGTTCAAGTTCAATATCCCCTGCTCTATGATCTACAACCTCAATGGAATAAAACACAGGGATAAGTTGCAGAATCGCAGGCAGGGGCACATAAGGATTCTTGCACTGCTAACCTCCGGGGGGGGGGGGGGGGGGGGTTAGCTCCTGATGAACATCACTGGGACATGAATGACAGATGATGGACAGAGTTTTCGATCAACTTTCTTTTAAAGGTCCATGTCATGATTCCAGTACCTTCGGTTTTATTCATGGTTCAGCTAGGATATCCGTGAGAAAAGCTATTCACAAAATTTGAGTTGATCCCGATCTGAGGTTTTGTGTTATGAGCAAATGCTTGTTTCCCACGGTCATAGGCCACCGTGGCTGTAATTTCTGTTCCGTTTACGGAAGAAATACACAATTGTGCAATGTGCCTTAACATATCCGACTGATTTGCAGAAGATTTGGTAAAAATGGATTACTAATGCTAAACGGTTCCGAGATATTAAAAATATCAATTTTGTTTAGGGTAGTCGGGGGACGCGGTTGTGGATCACGAAATGGCCCCTTTAAGCCTAGGTCAGTTACAGGGAACCTTACGTCATTTTGTGACAGTGGTGGCAGGCAATGAGGGGTGACTGATCGTAAATGTGAAATGCAAAATTAAAAGATTGATAATGACTGTCTGACATGGCCCGAAAAATTTCAGTATTGACTCAGTTGTACTAAGCGAGTCTTTAATTGTAATCAGAGAAAGAGCGTGAATTCCACGTACAGGTTTCCACTAACACACAGTCTGAATTTAGGTGAGGGCCATAACAACTACACATTAATTTTTTTGTTTTTATTGTCTGCCAACCTTAACGCGTTAAGGTTGCAGAATTCGGGTGGGTGCCAGAAAAATTATATACCTTGCATGTGTTCTCCTTAGTGAAGTGTAATATTGCGAGGACTGCGTTTGGGTCTGAAGACAATTCTCAAACCCACACCAATCGTACTGACCACCTGGGCACTGCCACTCATTGCTCTAGGCCATATTCCAAACAGGACTCATTGAGTTCTGGATTAACTCAGGCAACTGACTCAGGTGATTGAAATGCCACCAGGGGTGAGTGCCGTGTCTATTCGATTATGGTTATTTTAGCATTCGATAGACACGGAAATATGGAGAGCCTCATGACGCAGCGCATCAATGTGCTGACAAATTGCCAGCACCGCCAATTCTCGCCCCGCACCCGCACACGCGCGAGCCTTCGCAGAGAACGTGATTTACGCATATAATCGCGGGATATAATCGAATGTCAGGAGTATCAAATCCAATCAGATCAAATACCTGACACCAAAGCATGCAATAAGAAAATAAGCTTAGCCTCTACGATGAATAAGAGCTAAGAAACAGAGGCACTATTTTAAAATGGCTGCGCCCATCATGACCGCGCGTCTGGGAAAGGTGCCACTTCCATATATCAATCTTCCTTGATGACACGTTCAACGTTTTCGCAGAAGTATAGACTTGTGCTTTTAGTAAAGAGTACGCATGATATTTTCGAAAACTAACCGCCGATGACTCAGCTGTTTTGAACTAGCTAGTTTTTGCGATTTGATAAAAATAGGTTTTTACAAATTCGTTGTGCAAAATACCGAAAAACATAGTTTTCGATTTTAAAACCAGTCTTTCGATTTGAAATGCTGGTTTTTTGATAAACCTAGGTTATCAGTCGAGAACCACACTGGTTTTTCGATTGAAAAACCAGGGTGGTTTTTTCAAAAAACCCTGCATCATCAAATTTGAAAAACTAGGTTTTCGATCGAAAACCAGGTTTCTCGACTGATAAACTTAGGTTTCTCAAAAAACCTAGCTTTCGATCGATTTAAACAGGTTTTCGATTGGAAAAAACCAGGTTTTCAAATTTGATATGAAGGGTTTTGAAAAACTTGGTTTTTCGATTTGAAAAAACAGGTTTTTCGATTTGAAATGCTGGTTTTTGATAAACCTAGTTTATCAGTCGAGAAACATGGTTTTTCGATTGAAAAACAAGGTTTTTCAAAAACCTTTGCATAGTCCAAAATTTGAAAAACTAGGTTTTTCGATCGAAAAAAAACCAGGTTTCTCACCTGTGAAAGTAGGTTTATCAAAAAACCTAGCTTTTCGATCGATAAGACCAGGTTTTTCGATTGAAAAACCAGGTTGTTCAAATTTGATATGGCAGGGCTTGTTTTGAAAAACCTGGTTTTTCGATTCGATTTGAAAAACCAGTTTTTCGATTGAAAAACAAGGTGGTTTTCGATGTGAACAGCTTAGGTTTTTTGTGATATAAAATAGTTTTATCAGTCGAGAAGAAACCTGGTTTTTCGATTGAAAAAAACCAGGTTTTTCAAAAACCCTGCATATCAAATTGAAAACTAGGTTTTTCGATCGAAAAAACAGGTTCTCGACTGATTTTAAACTAGGTTTTCAAAAAACTTAGCTTTTCGAATCGAATAAACAGGTTTTTCGATTTGAAAAAAAAACAGGTTTTTCAATTGATCTGCAGGGTTTTTGAAAAACATGGTTTTTCGATTGCAAAAAACAGGTTTTCGAATTTTGAAAAACCAGGTTTCGATGCAAGAAAAGTGCTAGGTTTTTGATAAACTAGTTTATCAGTCGAGAAAACTGGTTTTTCGATGAAAAAAGGTTTTTTCTAAAAAAAACCCTGCATATCAAATTAAAAAAACTGGTTTTTCGATCGAAAAAAACCAGGTTTCTTCGACTGATAAACTAGGTTCTCAAAAACCTAGCTTTTTCGAATCATAATCCAGGTTTTTTCGATTTGAAAACAAGGTTTTTCAAATTTGATATGCAGGGTTTTGAAAAAAACCTGGTTTTCGATGAAAAACCAGGTTTTCGATTTGGAAAAAACCAAGGTGTTTTGCGTATGGTTGAAAATGCTAGGGTTTTGATAAACCTAGTTTATCAGTCGAGAACATGGTTTTTCGATTGAAAAACCAGGTTTTCAAAACCTTGCATATTTTTTCCCAAATTTGAAAAACTAGGTTTTTTCGATCGTCGAAAAACCAGGTTTTCGACTGATAAACTAGGTTTCTCAAAAAAACCTAGCTTGTCGAATCGTAAAACCCAGGTTTTCGATTTGAAAAAACAAGGTTTCAAATTTGATATGCAAGGTTTTGAAAAAACCTGCTTTTTCGATTTGCAAAAACAGGTTTTTCGATTTGAAAAACCAGGTTTTTCGATTGATTTTGAAAGTGCTAGGTTTTTGATAAACCTAGTTTATTCGTCGAGAACCTGGTTTGTCGATTGAAAAAAACAGGTTTTTCAAAAACCTTGATTCAAATTATGACAAATAGGGGTTTTGTCGATCGAAAAACAAGGTTTCTCGACTGATAAATTAGGTTTCTCAAAAAAACCTAGCTTTTCGAATCGATAAACCAGTTTTTCGATTTGAAATACCAGGGTTTTTCAAATTGATATGCAGGGTTTTTGAAAAACGTTTTTTCGATTTGAAAAACCAGGTTTTTCGATTTGAACAAACAGGTTTTTCGATTTTTTTGAAATGCTAGGTTTTTAAAAAACCTAGTTATCAGTCGAGAAACCATGTTTTCGATTTGAACAAACAGGTTTTTCAAAAACCTGCATATCAAATTTGAAAAACTAGGATTTTCGATAGAAAAAAACCAGTTTCCGACTGATTAGAACTAGGGTTCTCAAAAAACCTAGCTTTCGAATCGATAAGACCAGGTTTTTCGATTTGAACAACCGGTTTTGTCAAATTTGATATGCAAGGTTTTGAAACTGGTTTTTCGATTGATGAAAAAACCAGGTTTTTTCGATTTGAAAAACAGGTTTTCGATTTGAAATTGCGAGGTTTTTGAAATAAGAAAACCTAGTTTATCAGTCGAGAAACCGTGGTGTTTCGTTGAAAAACCAGGTTTTCAAAAACCTGATATCAAATTTGAAAAACTAGGTTTTTCGATCGAACACAGGTTCTCGACTGATAAACTAGGGTTCTCAAAAAACCTACGCTTTTCGAATCGCTAACCAGGTTTTTCGATTTGAAACCCAAACCAGGTTTTTCAACATTGGAATGCAGGGTTTTGAAAACAAAACATGGTTTTTCGAGTTTGAAAAACAGGTTTTTTCGATTTGAAAAAACCAGGTTTTCGATTGCAATGCTAGGTTGTCGAAAACATAGTTTATCAGTCGAGAAGAGAAACCGTGGTTTTTTCGATTGAAAAACCAGTTTTTCAAAAAAACCTTGCATATCAAAATTTGAAAAAACTAGGTTTTTCGATCGAAAAACCAGGTTTTTTCAAAAACCTTGCATATCTATTGAAAACCCGGTTTTTCGATTTAAAAAACCCAGGTTTTTTCGGCGCTTTAAAACTAGGTTTTTCAAAAACTGCTTCCAAATCGATAAACCTGGTTTTTCAAATTGAAAAACACCAGGTTTATCGTTCGAAAAAGCTAGGTTTTTGATAGTACAACCTAGTTACGCTTGATTAAACCTGGTTTTCGATTTCTTTTTAAAAAACCTGGTTTTTCGAAAAACTTTGCTTATCGGATTTTGAAAAACCAGGTTTTTCGATTTAAAAACAAGGTTTCGATTTTCGAAAAGCTAGGTTTTTGATTAAACTAGTTTAATCGGTCGAGGAGAACCTGGTTTTTCGGTCGAAAAACTCGGTTTTTCAAAAAACTGCTATCAAATTTGATATAAACCTGGTTTTTAAATCGGAAAAACCCAGGTTTTCGATTTGATGAAACGTTAGTTTTTTACACAAAGACATCCTCAGAGAAGGACAAAAGAAGAAAGAATTACAACAAGCCCAAACAAATAAGAGGAGTTTAACTAAGGAACGACCTGGCTTTCAAGCGTGGGACTTTGGAGGTATAACGTGTCTAGCCTAGAGACGCTGCACAATGGGCCGGCTGGATCACGAACTGAATTCTAAAGGTGCCTCACAAAGAAATGAATCGCTTAAAACTAATAGGATAACTTCTATGAAATGGGTCTGGACACTCATCAATAGCTTTTCTGGACACAATCTGGTAAGGCACACAAACGAATTTGAGTTATTCCTATGACCCTGAACACTGATTAAGTCTAGTGAATGACTGTCATCTAATAATAAATACACTACCGAGCAATGGAGTTTTAGTCGAGTATATTTTAAAAAACTGGTAAATAAAAAGCCAAAGCTGTTACAGGACGGCCTCTCTCGCCCAGGAGAGCTGTATTATGCGTCCGAACCGTAACAACATAAGAGTGTGTACACCACCGAACCAATCAATTGACTCACAGTAGTTTACTAGTTATAATGGGGAAATTTTCGCGGGGTCCGAGTTGGCAGCCCAAATTGGCAACCGCGCTTCAGCGAATTTGGCCAGATTTCGCCGAAGTCGCGATCCCAAAATCCTAAAAACGGACTCAGGACATAGCTACCGGTAAACTTAGAGTTTTCACCTAGTCCTGGCCGAACAATTACAGCCAAACCTTGTGAATTTCTACGCGAATCGGGAGCTAACAGATCTCACCGGTCAGGTAGAGCCGCCAAAGGGGAAGAGGACGAGCATGATGGATCGCCGGTGACGTCAATGGTATGACGTCACCAGGATCGCCTGAATAGAGTTGTGTATATAGTTTTGGGGATCATCTTGTGCACCAAAGATGATGCAACTTGTTATTATCGACATTGGAAACCCTAAAGGAGATTTCAAATATGAGGGAGTATCTGCAATAATGGGTCGCGAATGCAATTTTCTCATTATTATCACGCTGTTTCGGTAATATAATAGAAATAAGGGTTTGCATTATTTTTATTGGCCTCATAATGTATCCTCGCGGAAAAAAATAAAATAATGGACTTGGCTGCGGCCTCGTCCAGTTTTATTTTTTCCCACCTCAGACACATCGCCCGTAAATGATACTGCATCCCCTTTATTTCTAAGTAGATTTGCAGCGAAGCTTTTGAAAGTATTACAAATAAGTACAGCTGAAAATACTAGCAATGCTGCTGTGTCTTGCATTTAGGGTACAGTAGTACTTGGATTAATTTAGACAGTGAAAATCTTCATATTTCTCTTGCACATTTGTAAGTTTTCAGTTGGCAATGGGAACCAAAGTCAGTGCTGTAACAGGTAGATAAAGTATTAGATGTCAGTTGTTTTAAAAATCATTAAAATCAGTAGTGGCATGAACCATGCATGCATTAAATTGTCCAATCATTTTTTCAGTTTAAAAAAAATCACTGTGGTGAAAAGAAAATTCATGCCCCCCATTGATAATAAAATATTTGTTGTTCCCCTGTCTTTATAGATTTTTTGTGTTACCCCTAAAATCCTCCATCCCCCCCCCCGGCGTAACTATGACCCTCCCTTACGGACAGAAAATACAAACTTGCAATTACTTACGACCCGGCCGAATTTGCACGCATATTCAGCACACATGGATACTAATGTTAACAGTTCCAGATGATATAAAAATCTCAACTTTATTAAGGTAAGTCGGGTGCACGAGGCTGTGGATCACGAACTGCACCCCTTACTCATTTCAGGTGAAAGCAAATCATCACCATGAATTGGGACCCCTAATTTTGACACTTTTAATAACTTTAATGTGTGTCTTATTCACAGTTACTACAATTCTTTTCATATGGATGATCGTGTAGGTTGTGGCCCTTTGTGGTGATAATCAACCCTTGGGGCATGCAGTATCTCGGTGCTATACACACAGGCCCATAGCCAGGCTTTTTTCTGGGGGGGGGTGCAGATTTTTCCAAAAGTGGAGCTTTTTTGACTCAAAAAAGCCTAAACCCCTATTTTTTCCTAGCCGCGTTGCCCCCACATCAGTTTTTGTGGACCTTTTTGGAATTGGTGTGTGTACATCGCCCCCGCACCACCCCGTGCTACGGCCCATGGCTACACATGCACATTACGTCAGTTCAATTTCAATATCCCCCTTGCTCTATGAATGTCTACAACCCAATGTAAGAAATCACAGGATAAGGTTGCAGACTTCGCAGGCAGGGGCACTAATGGAATTCCTTGCACCTGGTAACCAAAAAATCCGGGGGGGGGGGGGGGTATCTCCTTGCCTGAACATCCACATGACATGCATGACCGATGATGGACAGAGTTTTCGATCAACTTATTTTAAAGGTCCCATTTCATGATTCCATACCTTCGGTTTTTAATCATGGTTCGCTAGATATCCTTGAGAAAACTTATTCACAAAATTTGAGTTTGATCCCGATCTGCGGTTTTGTGTTATAGTCAAATGCTTGTTTCCCACCGTCACATAGGCACCGTGCTGTAATTCTGTCCGTTTAACTGAAGAAAATACAATTGGGAATTTCTTACATATACGACTGATTTTGCACGGTAGATTTGGTACAAATGGATTGCCAATGCTAACGGTTCAGATGATATTAAAATCTCAATTTTGTTTAGGTTAGTCGGGGGACGAGGTTGTGGATCACGAAATGTCCCCGTTAATCCTAGTCTAGTACAGGAAACCTTTACGTCATTTTTTGACATTGGTGGTCGCAATGAGGGTGATTCGTACATGTGAAATGAAAGATTGAATCATGACTCGTCTGACATGCCCAAATTTCAGTATGACTCGTTGTACTAAGCCTATCTTTAATTGTATCAGAGAAGAGCTTGAATTCCACTACATGTTCACTAACACACAGTCCTGAATTTAGGTGAGGGCCTATAAACTACACCTTACTTCTTCTGCAACCTTAACGCGTTAAGGTGCAGAATTCTGTGGGTGCCAGAAATTATATACCTTGCATGTGTTCTCTTATTGAAGTTTAATTATTGCGAGACTGCTTGTTGAGTCTGAAGACCAATTCTCAACCCACACCACTAGTACTGCCCCCCTGGGCACTGCACGCACTGCTCAAGGCATAATCAAACATGACTCCTTGATTCTGGATTAACTCAGGCAACTGACTCAGGCTGATTGAAATGACACCAGGGCTGAGTGCCGTTTCTATCCGATTTATGTTTTCTTTTCGCATTCGATAGACACTGAATATCGGAGCCTAATGTAACAGCGCATCAATGTGTGATAAACCAATTGCCAGCACCGCCAATTCTCGCCAGCACCGCACACCGCGCCGCCTTCGCAGAGAACGTGATTTACGCCCTGATTTTAGCATATAATCGCGGGAATAATCGAATGTCATGAGTTCAATCCAATCAATCAAATGCTGACACCAAAGCATGCAGTAAGAAAAGAGATTCGCCCTCTACGATGAACTTAAGAGCTGTAATAACAGATGCCCCTATTTTAAAAATTGCTGCGCCCATCATGACGCGCGTCTGGGAAGGTCCCCGTCCATATATCAACTTCACTTGATTACACGTTCAACGTTTTCCGCAGTATATAGACTTGTGCTTTTATTAAAGAGTACGCATGATATTTTCGAAACTAAACGCCCGATGACTCAGGCTGTTTTGAAATAGCTATTTTTCGATTTGATAACTAGTTTTTTTTCCAAATTCGTTGTGCAAAATACCGAAAAACTCGTTTTCTCGTTTGAAAACCTCAGGTTTTTTCGATTGAAATGCTTAGGTTTTTGATAAACCTAGTTTAGCGGTCGAGAACCTGGTTTTTCCGATTGAAAACAAAACCAGGTTTTTCAAAAACCCTGCATATCAAATTTGAAAAACTAGGTTTTTCGATCGAAAACCAGGTTTCTCGACTGATAAATTAGGTTTCTCAAAAAACCTAGCTTTTCGAATCGATAACCCAGGGTTTGTCGATTTGAAAAACCAGGTTTTTAAATTTGATATTCAGGGTTTTTGAAAAAAAACCCTGGTTTTTCGATTGAAACACCAGGTTTTTTCGATTTGAAATGCTAGGTTTTTGATAAACCTAGTTTATCAGTCGAACGAGAAACTGGTGTTTTTTCGATTGGAAAAACCAGGTTTTTTCAAAACCTGCATATCAAATTTGAAAAAACTGGTTTTTTTTAATCGAAAAACCAGGTGTCTCGACTGATAAAGTAGGTATATCAAACAACCTAGGCTTTCGATCGATAACCAGGTTTTTCGTTTGAAAAAAAAACCAGGTTTTTTCAAATTTGATATCAGGGTTTTTGAAAAACCTGGTTTTTCGATTTGAAAAACCAGGTTTTTTCGATATTGAAAAACCAGGTTTTTTTTCTATTTGAAATGCTAGGTTTTTGATAAACCTAGTTTATCAGTCGAGAAACCTGGTTTTTCGATTGGAACCAGGTTTTTCAAAAACCTGCATATCAAATTTGAAAAACTAGGTTTTTTTCTATCGACAAACCAGGTTTCTCTCGACTGATAAACTGGTTTCCTCAAAAAACCTAGCTTTTTTCGAATCGCTAAACCAGGTTTTTCGATTGAAAAACCAGGTTTTTCAATTTGATATGCATGGTTTTTGAAAAACCTGGGGTTTTTTCCGATTTGAAAACCATGTTTTTCGATTTGCAAAAACCAGTTTTTCGATTTGAAATGCTAGTTTTTTGAAAACCTATTTTATCAGTCGAGAAACCTGGTTTTCGATTGACAACCAGGTTTTTTCAAAACCTTGCATATCAAAGTGAAAACTATGTTTTTTCGATCGCCAAACCAGGTTTCTCCGACTGCTAGTAAAGGTTTATTCAAAAACTGCTTTTCGAATCGATAACCAGGTTTTTCGATTTGAACCAAAAACCGGTTTTTCAAATTTGATATGCAAGGTTTTTGAAAAACCTGGTTTTTGTCGATTTGAAAAACCAGGTTGTTTTCAATTTGAAATGCGAGGGTTTTTTTGATAACCTAGTTTATCATCGCGAACCTGGGTTTTTCGATTGAAAAAACCAGTTTTTTCAAAACCTTGCATATCAAGTTTGAAAAACCTAGGTTTTTCGATCGAAACCAGTTTCTCGACTGATAAACTAGGTCTATCCCTCTTCCCTCAAAAACGAGCTTTTCGAATCGCGAAAACCAGGTTTTTCGATTTGACAACCAGGTTTTTCAAATTTGATATGGCCAAGTGTTTGAAAAACCTGGTTTTTCGATTGAAACACCATGTTTTTTCGATTGAAATGCTAGGTTTTTGATAAACCTAGTTAAATCAGTCGAGAAACCTGGTTTTTCGATTGAAAAACAGGTTTTTCAAAAACCCCTGCAGTATCAATTTGAAAAACTAGGTTTTTCGATCGAAAACCAGGTTTCTCGCCTGATACACTAGGTTTTTTCTCTAAAAACCTGGCTTTCGATCGATAAACCAGGTTTTTCGATTGAAAAACCAGGTTTTTCAAATTTGATATGCAGGTTTTGAAAAACCTGTTTTTCGATTTGAAAAACCAGGTTTTTCGATTTGAAAAACCAGGTTTTTCGATTTTGAAATGTAGGTTTTTGATACAAAACCTGTTATCAGTCCGAGAACCTGGTTTTTTCGATTTGAAAAACCAGGTTTTTTCAAAAACCCGCATATCAAATTTGAAAAACTAGGTTTTTCGATCGAAAAACCAGGTTTCTTATCGCCTGATAAACAAGGTTTCTCAAAAAACCAAGCTTTCGAATCGATAAACCAGTGTTTTCGATTTGAAAAAACCATGTTTTTTCAATTTGATATCCGGGTTTTGCAAACCGTGTTTTTCGATTGAAAAACCTGTTTTTCGATTTGAAAAACCAGGTTTTTTTTTTCGATTTGAAATGCGAGGTTTTTGATAAACCTAGTTTATCAGTCGAGAAACCTGTTTTTATCGATTGAAAAAAAAAACCAGGTTTTTCAAAACCCTGCAGATCAAATTTGAAAAACTAGGTTTTCGATCGAAGAAACCAGGTTTCGCGCTGATAACCTAAGGTTTTTCTCACAAACCAGCTTTCGACTCGATAAACCGGTTTTTCATTTGAAAAAACACAGTGTTTTTCAAATTTGATAGCAAGGTTTTTGAAAAACCTGTTTTTCGATTTTGAAAATGGCCAGGTTGTTTTCGATTGAAAAACCAGGGTTTTCGATGTTGAAGTGCTAGGTTTTTGATAAACCTATTTACATTTCGAGAACCTGGTTTTTCGATTGAAAAAACCAGGTTTTTCAAAACCTTGCATATCAATTTGAAAAACTAGGTTTTTTTCGATCACACCAGTTTCTCGACTGATAAAACTAGTTTGCTCAAAAAACCTAGCTTTTCGAATCGATAAACCAGGTTTTTTCGATTGGAAAAACCAGGTTTTTCAAATGTGATATGCGGTTTTTTGAAAAACCTGGTTTTTCGATTTGAAACAGGTTTTTCGATTTGAAAAACCAGGTTTTTCGTTTAAATGCTATTTTTGAAAAACCTAGTTTATCATTCGAGAAACCTGGTTTTCGATTGAACACCAGGTTTTTCAAAACCTTGCATATCAAATTTGAAACTAGGTTTTTTCGATCGAAAAACACAGGTTTTTCAAAAACCGTGCATACAATATTTGCAAAACCCGGTTTTCGATTGAAAAAACCAAGGTTTTTTCGTCCGCATAAGCTATGTTTTTTCAAAAACTAGGCTTTTCAAATCGATAAACCTGGTTTTTCCAATGGAACCCCAGGGTTTTTAGTCGTTCGAAAAGCTAGGTTTTTGAAAAACCTAGTTTATCGCTGATAAACTGGTTTTTTCGATGAAAAACCTGGTTTTTCGAAACTTTGCTTATGCGGATTGAAAAACCAGGTTTTTCGATTTAAAAACAGGTTGTTCGATTCCGAAAGCTAGGTTTTTGAGAAACCTGTGTGGTTGCGGATCGGTCCAGAAACCTGGTTTTTCGGACGGTCCGAAAAACTATTTTCAAAAACCTAGTCATTATCAAATTTGATAAACCTGGTTTTATGATGCCCGAGAAAAGCAGAGGTCCGGGGGGATTGCGGGAGGACCGGGACTCGACGGTTTTCACACAAAAAATAAAATA
>JAMKCH010062489.1:0-10566 GCA_023653785.1 Ophioderma brevispina
GACAAACTCCCCCCCTTAAACCCGGACAACCCCTTGAAACCCGGACCCAACCCACCTTAAGCCCCAACAATCCCCTTAAGTCCAGACAACCCCCCCTTAAACCTGGACCAACCCCTTTAAACCCAGACAACCCACCTTAAACCCCACAATCCCCTTAAACCCACCACCCCCTTAAAGCTGACAACCCCCCTTAAACCGGGACAACCCCCCTTAACCCGGAAACCACCTTAAACCTCCATCAGTTCAAATCGGACTTATGGATCTTCAGATAGTTTGTTCACAAGTGTTTGGGTGAAAATACCCCAAAGTTAGCCCATAAATATGCAAATTAAGCTATTTAATTCGCGATCAGCGCCACAAACCTAATAGCGCGAGAGTAATGATTCCCCACCCCTCCACCAAGTTTCATCAAAATCGGACTTATGGATCTTAAGATAGTGCGTTCACAAGCCTTTTGGGTAAAAATACCCCAAATTACAACTCATTAATTTATGCAAATAGGTACCTAATTAGCATATGCACCGCCCATAATCTAATCAGATGAAGGGCATGCAGTCCGATCCCACCACAAGTTACATCACCAAATCCTTAGGGGTCTCATGTTATCGTGTCACAAGATTGTGTTGGACGCCGCCGCCGACGCCTTGACTGATAGCATAATCCCCCTTCTGCTTTTCAAGCCAGGGGATAAACAGACTTTGCTCGCAGGTTTTTTGTTATTTCATCTCAATTGATCATTACTAACTAACAGTTATAAAATTTGAAATTTATCTTTCCAAAATGTTCAAAATGAGAAAAAGCCCATAAAATAGAGAAAATAATAGAGACAATATAAGGAATTAAAGTAAATGTATGCCAAAAATGTTCTTTTTTTAGCAGAGCTAGACTCAACAAATTTGCACAAAAAAAAACTGGTTTTGAGAAAAATAACCCTTTATCCTCATTGGCCTCTTTCTCCATTTAGAAACATTGCTAATGAGGCGAGAAGGAGGACTGGTTTTTGATAAACCCATTTCACATATTCCCACAAATCATATAAAAGAAAGTAAAACAGAACGAAATATCTTAAATTGTGTAATTCTAAAAATCCAACATAGACATAAAACACACGTTAACTTACTATGTTACTGCAATGGATTCACTCATTGACGAGCTATCTTAACTTATCCTTATCAGATTTGGGTTTCACTGTCCCTAAGGCAATGTAAGCACAAACATATCATCAGAACAAACTTTTCAATTGAACTCTTAGCCCTCCCAACCACAACCTACAAGTACACAAAGTTCATTATCACCTTTGAAATGTCAAACTGTCAACACACCACTTTACATTATCATATGGTAATAATGTTACATTCTTGCTAATGATTTCAAGATTCAATGTTAACAAACAAGCTCTCTTTTAGTCTTGAAACTAGAATTCAGGGTTCTTGATTTCGCGCTCACTTATCAAAGAATTTAAGCTGTGGTCCGTTCCATAAAAAAAAGTAACATTGGCAAAAGTGGTCATGCCAGCTATGCTGGCGGCCCACAATGAGCAAAATCTGATCCACATACTCGTTACTGTTGAAAGGTTAAACCATAATTGATTTTATTTGTTGAGAAATGATTAACGTTCTTACTTTCACAACTAATTGTTCATGCATGCTACTCCATACTACCAAATCAACAATAAATGGATTCCCAGTTTGAAAATTAAAATACATGATTCAACTTACTCATCCTTATCACTTATGTATACTTGGCTGCAAGATCATCATCAGTATCTACAAGATAAAAAAACATGTAACCCATTATGGTCAAAGTGGAAATAAATACAGTAATATACTCTATTAATGTCATTGCTTACTGAGGCTTCAAAATAGGGACAATTAAAGGTGCTTGTTCCAATATTTGTCTATGGTGTTCTCTAGTTGATATGAAATCCTGACACTTGTACACACTGGCCATCAAGTACCGTGGGAAACAAACTTGCGGTTTTGATGCTAGATGCGATAATGCATAGTGCAACGCCCTATTCACTGCTGTGCGGTAGTTTTTTATCTGTATCTTGAGAAAGAAATGGATTTGAAAGCTGAAATTTCAGGACGACAATGAGAAAAATACGGTCTTTCATCTGATATCAAAATTAACACTACTTCCGGGTAAATCAGGGGGGTCCCAAAGACGATCGGAACAAACACCTTTAACAAGCAAAAATGTAATGTCCAAAGGTGAATTTTTATACTATGGGCAGAAGAATTTCTGAACTAAAGACACTGACAATGAAATGCACACAACAGTACTTTCTGATTGGTCTAGCCATGCCTGTAAAAAGTGGGGAATTTGGGAATGATATTCCCAGGAAATTTTGCTATTTGGAGGGAAATTTCTGACCTTTAAAGAAATACATAAGAATTGAAGAGAAATTTTGAAATCTTGGAGGTAAATTTTGAAATCTTAGAGGGAAATTTGGATTGTATTCCAAAGAAAGTTTGCATTTTTTTCCAGCCCTGGGTCTAGCCTAAAAAGATTAACAAATTAGTTATCTTTCATTCATCTAATATGCAAAGAAAAAGTTAACCAATAATTGTAACTTATGATCAGTCGCTGTTTAGCTCAATGTAACCTATTTTTGTTTATTCTGTAGTATAGATGCCTACAGTATTCACCTGGTTCTCACACGCCATAACTTACCTTTCCCAATTCCTCCTCTTCCTTCTTTGAGGCATCTTTCATGAATGCTTCAATGGCTTCCTGCTCATCTGGAGTAACATCTGCGGCTGCAGCCAATGCCGTCACTGTCAGAGGTTGTTTGGCGGGAGCTGGAGCTGCTGTATCATCTTCTGTTTCTCCTTCTTCTTCTTCATCGTCCTCTTCCTCTTCAGAACTGCTGTCTTCTAAAGGGTAGCGATAATGTACATTTGCGTGAATAAACACTAACATATCTTTCTGCAAATTTTGCACATATTATTCACACACTTTTTTTTTTTTACTATTTCTCGGGGTTCCCACAGATCTATAACAGTGGTTCTTACAGATTTGAAAACAATTTGTTTTTGCCTGTTGTTTAAATCATGCCATGACTCTAATAAATCCTCACACAGCAGTATTGCCGAGTGTGAGGTGTATCCAGCTACCCCCGTTTAGCGGGGACAAAACCGGATTTAAAACTTTGGTTTAACTAACTCTAACTACAAGGAAATTTCATCCACTGATTTCATTATAAAAGCATGCATACCCCAGAAGCTTTCTTTTATGTGACTCTATGAATAACCAACAGCCCAACAAATTGTTATTGAGTATTCCAAGATATGGTCAATCATTATTAACTAAAACTATGTCAAACACGACTGATGATCATATGAAGTATCGCAATTTTGGTTGGTTCATACTTCATCGGCAGACGTCGGCCGACGCTAGTCTTTCAAACATGCTTTGCGCGCAGGATGGACGAACATATGCGTTGTGTAAAAAGCATGTTCGAAAGGCTAGCGTCAATTAAGTATGAACCCACCTTTAATGATATCCTTACCCTGGCCTGTTGCATCTTCCTGTCCTGTTTCAGTCTCAGTTGCTGTTTCCGTTGCACCATCCCCTTCACCATCTTCTTCCTCCTCCTCCTCCTCTTCTTCATCATCTGCCTCTTTCTGCAACTTGCTGCCAGTGGTATCCAAGTCTTGCATCAATCGGAAGAAGGCCAGCTCGTTGAACAGGATTTCTGAGATGTCTACAAGGGTAACCAGCTACCCTCCTCATCGGTTTTCTTAACAAAAAACCTGATGGGGGTGTCGGTTTAGCCACCGACAACCCGGCCCTGGGACAGGTACTGGTTACCAGGATACCAGTAGCAGCTCCTCCTGACATCCTTTCCTGAAGAACCTGACCTAACAGTAATATTGGAAACTGCTTGGACTATTATAGAGTAGAGAACACTAATGCAGGGATGTTGTGAGATGTGCCGTAGATGTAGTAGTTGCCATACAGCTTTCAAGAAATGGGTGTAACTGTTTATTGAATTGTGAAAACATGTGTTTCATTTTGCTTCAAGAAAAGACTGGGAATTGTTTTAGTGCCTTCACAATTCCAGTTCTGCTCTCAGTCACTCCACACACTTTAAATGTTAGAGAGCAGTACACCACTTTACAGTGATACCATCCTTAAAAAAGCAACAAAAGCATTTATAAATTTAGTGGGGATCAAAATTGGTTTATAAAATATACTCTGGCTCATAATTTCTTAGACATTTTAGAACGTACGCCCGCTTCCCCGCCAGAACGGCGCACCATCGTGTTGCTCGTAGACGCAGTACACGCGACGATCAACACGCACGTTTGTTTTGTTAAGTCCAAGAAATTATGAGCCAGAGTATAGTACATTGATATATTTTATGTCATATTCTAACCCCATAACAATTATTTAAAATGAAAAAAAAAACAGAAGCACCTTTAATGTGAATTAGTCAAAAGCTGCAGGTGTTTGGTCTTTCTCATTACTAGCTGGGATCGTTTTGCATCCTTTCAAGAGCAAATAGTTCTCTTTGACTTTCCTAAAATGAAGGTAAAATTATTTACCCATGAACTTTCAGAATGAGAGAATGTGGAGAAGACCTTCTCGTAGACATCTCAGAAATCTTGTTCAACGAGCTGGCCTTCTTCCGATTGATGCAAGACTTGGATACCACTGGCAGCAAGTTGCAGAAAGAGGCAGATGACGAAGAAGAGGAGGAGGAAGAAGATGGTGAAGGGGATGGTGCAACGGAAACAGCAACTGAGACTGAAACAGGACAGGAAGATGCAACAGGCCAGGGTAAGGATATCATTAATGGTGGGTTCATACTTAATTGGCAGACGTCTGCAGACGCTAGCCTTTCGAACATGCTTTTTACACAATGTGTATGTTCGTCCATCTGGTGCGCAAAGCATGTTAAAAAAACTAGCGTCGGCCGACGTCTGCCGATGAAATATGAACCCACCAAAATTGCGATACTTCATATGATCATCAGTCGTGTTTGACATAGTTTTAGTTAATAATGATTGACCATATCTTGGAATACTCAATAACAATTTGTTGGGCTGTTGGTTATTCATAGAGTCACATAAAAGAAAGCTTCTGGGGTATGCATGCTTTTATAATGAAATCAGTGGATGAAATTTTCTTGTAGTCGTAGCATGATTTAAACAACAGGCAAAAAAAAAATTGTTTTGAGATCTGTAAGAACCCTATTTCAAATCTGTGAGAACTCCGAGGAATAGTCACAGAACATCAAGATAAAAAAATGTGTGCAAATCTTATGTGCAATATTTTCAGAAAGATATGTTAGTGTTTATTCACTCAAATGTGCATTACCCTTTAGAAGACAGCAGCTCTGAAGAGGAGGAGGAGGATGAAGAAGAAGGAGAAACAGAAGATGATACAGCAGCTCCAGCTCCCGCCAAACAACCTCTGACAGTGACGGCATTGGCTGCAGCCGCAGATGTTACTCCAGATGAGCAGGAAGCCATTGAAGCATTCATGAAAGATGCCTCAAAGAAGGAAGAGGAGGAATTGGGAAAGGTAAGTTATGGCGTGTGAGAACCAGGTGAATACTGTAGGTATCTATACTACAGAATAAACAAAAATAGGTTACATTGAGCTAAACAGCGACTGATCATAAGTTACAATTATTGGTTAACTTTTTCTTTGCATATTAGATGAATGAAAGATAACTAATTTGTTAATCTTTTTAGGCTAGACCCAGGGCTGGAAAAAAAATGCAAACTTTCTTTGGAATACAATCTAAATTTCCCTCTAAGATTTCAAAATTTACCTCCAAGATTTCAAAATTTCTCTTCAATTCTTATGTATTTCTTTAAAGGTCAGAAATTTCCCTCCAAATAGCAAAATTTCCTGGGAATATCATTTCCAAATTCCCCACTTTTTACAGGCATGGCTAGACCAATCAGAAAGTACTGTTGTGTGCATTTCATTGTCAGTGTCTTTAGTTCAGAAATTCTTCTGCCCAGAGTATAAAAATTCACCTTTGGACATTACATTTTTGCTTGTTAAAGGTGTTTGTTCCGATCGTCTTTGGGACCCCCCTGATTTACCCGGAAGTAGTGTTAATTTTGATATCAGATGAAAGGCCGTATTTTTCTCATTGTCGTCCTCAAATTTCAGCTTTCAAATCCATTTCTTTCTCAAGATACAGATAAAAAACTACCGTTTTAATGGTTAACCATCAATATATTAAGCACAGCAGTGAATAGGGCGTTGCACTATGCATTATCGCATCTAGCATCAAAACCGCAAGTTTGTTTCCCACGGTACTTGATGGCCAGTGTGTACAAGTGTCAGGATTTCATATCAACTAGAGAACACAATAGACAAATATTGGAACAAGCACCTTTAATTGTCACCTATTTGAAGCCTCAGTAAAGCAATGACATGTAATAGTAGATTACTGTATTTATTTTCCACTTTGATATCCATAATAATTGGTTAACAATGTTGTTTATCTTGTAGGTGCGTGATGATGATCTTGCAGCCAAAGTAGACATAAGTGATAAGGATGAGTAAGTTGAATCATGTATTTTATTTTTCAAACTTGAATCCTATGTTATTGTTGATTTGGTAGTATGGAGTAGCATGCATGAATCAATTAGTGTGAAAGTAAAGAACTTTTAATCATTTACTCAACAAATAAAATCAATTATGGTTTAACCTTTCAACAGTAACGATGATGTGGATCAGATTTTGCTCATTGTGGGCCGCCAGCATAGCTGGCATGACCACTTTGCAATGTTAATTTTTTTATGGAACGGACCACAGCTTAAATTCTTTGAATATAGTGAGCGCGAGAGTCAAGAACCCTGAAATTCTAGTTTCAAGACTAAAAGAGAGCTTGTTTGTTAACATTGATAGTCTGGAAATCATTAGCAAAGAAGGTAAAATTATACCATATGATAAATGTAAGTGGTTGTTGAACAGTTTAACATTTCAAAGGTGATAATGAACATTTGTGTACTTGTAGGTTTGGTTGGGAGGGATAAGAGTTCAAATTGAAAAGTTTGTTGCTGATGATATCGTCACGAATCTTCCAAACAGGCCAATCGACCAAAAGTCACATTTCGAGATATCGGCGATTGAAGTTTTAGAGAATTATGAACTTTCATATCTAAAATTTGAAACATTTTACGAAAATGATTTTATGTGTACATTGTGGACATTGAAACGTTCTTCATTTTGAGCACGCTTTCAATTCAAGTATCCTTTGTTTTCCTTGTCAAATTTAATTATAAAGTGATTGGTCTGTTTGCAAAAACTAAAAAACGTCCTCTGTTTCTATGTCAAAGGAGACGAATGCACATTCGCCTGTTTGGCGTACTCAAAAAGAGTCGATCGATCGCCTCAGACGGTGGTATTGAACACGTTGAACATACTTTTGCCTGCGGAGGGCGCTTGAAATGACTATGCTTTTGTATGATTTTCTCGCCGTCATCATCTCTTACAGGCAAAATATGAAGCTAGAAAAGAGGACTGATGAGGTTCTATTTTTTTTTATTTTGTAATTAGAATTGATTTAATCAAATACTTAATACTTAATGTCAAATATATTACATCAAGATATAAATATATTAATTTGAATGGCAACCTGTAAAAGCCGTATTTTACGGAGTTTTGTTAGCAGAATTGCTGCCAGAATTTTCTTGTAAAATGTATGGTTTTTTCCTGTAAACTTTAGTATTAGTATAATTGAAGATTCATAATAATGTACGATAAATGATAATGTTGATACTCGAAAAAAATCGAATAAAAGCTCCAGTTGTAGTCGTTTTATACGCCTAGTAAATTGGACATAAAATTTACAGTATTTTGCTGCATTTCCTAATTGCAGCATCGGCCTACATGTGCAAATACGCTAAGGACATCCAAAGTGTATGTCTAACGTTTGAAACCCTGGGTTTTTGTGAATTATTGGACATAATAACTTCCATAAACGTGAAGTGGAAGAAGTTGTGATTTATCTGTTCATGCTTGAAGGTGTATATTTTGATACTTTTTGCAGAGTAAAAGGAATCAAAGATCACGGTTTTATCAAGAAGAAAGCTTTATCTTACTATCAAGTCATTTATATTTGTATTAATATTACGAGGAGTTCGGACGAAAATCATTTTAATTCGACACATACAACACGAATTTTAGAATTAATACCTTTTATTTTCAATAAAATTAAAAAAATAAAAACAACTCTTTAATCATATTGTATCTTTTACATTTATAGTTATTAAGTCTTCAGTAGCTCCAATTGTCACTGAAAATAAATACAAGATTCATGTAGGCTTGCTACTTTCAAATAACGAAAAATATAGGAAGAGTATATTGGAAATAAGTGTCAAATGATGTTTCTAAAAATCGTCAAAACAAACGACTTCGGAGTGTCTATTGGTACAATTTGAAATGAAATTGACATTCCCATGGATATTATTTGATTTTTGTCATCAGACAGACCATTGCGTATATGTTTCACCTCTGGAGTCACAGCACTCGTACAGTATAGTTGAAAACTTTCTATGAGTAAAATACAAACCATTTTGTCTTTGAGGTTATGGCAGTTTGCCGGCATTTCTATTGCGGTGTTCAATGGTTAACTTGTATTTCCAAGACTTCTGATGTTTAATTTCAATTCAAATTACCATATTTCTGATATCAAAGTCGTATTTATTGAAAATGCAGAATGATAATTTTCTGATATTAAACATCTTTCGTTATTGGAATTGAAAGGAAAATAATTTCCTCTATCTACTCAATAAAATGAAGTGTAATCGGGTTGCATTAAATTATATTGAGTAATTTCAATGAGTAATCTTTTAATGTACCATTTATCATGTATTTTAATTGAGATGGCTGATAATATGAATAATAATTTTCCACATGCACTGCAAAAACTAGGGTGTTAAAATTAACACCGCCTGTGTTCTATATAGGAGGATCACACCAAGAGGATGTCAAAATTCAACACCTTTGGTGTTATTTTAATACCCTATTGTGTTATTCTAACACCAAATAGTGTTAAAATAACACCAAAGGTGTTGAATTTTGACACCCTCTTGGCGTGGTCCTCCTAGAAAACCGGCGGTGTTAATTTTAACACCCTGTTTTGCAGTGTGTACTCAAAATCACATTACTTTATTGTGCTTATTTAGTAAGTACACAGAGAAATTATCAAGTTAGTTTAATTATTAATCAACTGAGTTGCTGAAACTCAAAATAAAATAATATCGTAGGTATGTGGGGAGATATAGCAAAGAAAAGAGGAAAAACGAAAAAGATTTTGAGGTACTATGTTTTACATTTCATTATTGATCTTAACTTGGCTGTAAATTAATCATGTAAGTAACTTTTATACCTATCTAACTGGGAATCGAACCTGGGACCCTCTGATATGAACCCAAATACCTATAACCATGATACTATGCTACCTTTTACACAGGGAATATAAGAACATTGAATTTATATGCATTACTTCCCTTTCAAATTAATATATTGCAAATTAAAATGAACAAATATAATACCAGGGTTTCAACAAGAAGTTTTTGAACTATCTATAAAAAATTGAAGTGAAAATAAGTTACTACATTAGTGCTTGTTTGTGACCTTTCTGGTGTTACAAATTGTTGTCTTCTTGTTGTTATAACTTTGAATTACTAACATAGCTGATTTGAATCTTTTTTACTTAATTACAGCTTCAACAACCAATTAATTTCTAGGAATAGGTGTAAACTGAGTTAATTCTTACTATTTTTGCACAATTTACCGTAACTTAATACATGTATGTTTGTGTTAACATTTCTCAAATGAAATAAGGGTATTTGTGAAATTATTCTCATGAAACTTATAGTTGTACCATTACAAAATAAAAAAAAATTAACTATATATTATGTATAAAAACAATAAAAAAATAATAAAATAAAACTCAACTGGCGCGATTCAAAACTGACAGACGTAGGCTCCTTTTTGCCGTGCTCAGCGCCCGGATCGTCGCTTAGACAGTCAAGACATCTTACAATCTACGTCTAGTAAAGAACACAGCTAAAAATGCATATTTTTGTTTAAACTTATTACCACTACTAAAATGCATCTTGACGAAATAACGTGCGCTGTAAAAATTACAGTGGACTTCACAATAAAAAGGATCAGAAAAAGACAATATTGGTCGTAATTTAAAAATCAAGCAAAATACTCTTTTGTCCAATTTTCCAGGCCTATTACGACTAAATTTATAAGAGAGGCTCCTATTTGAACTATTATGGATTTTCAATTCTAGGTTATTTAAAGGAAAAATACTGTAAATCTTACAGGAAGACACTGGCAGCAATTCTGCCAACAAAATCCCATAAACTACAGCTTTTATAGTTCACTTTATATCTTACCGTTTAATTCATTGTTTTACCAAAATTAAAGGTCCATGGTCGGATCGCTAATAGCCTCGTCCCCAGGGACCCCAGATTTTACCCGAAGTGGTCAAAACTTTGGTTATAAGAAGAAAGCTACTATTTCTCTCATTTTGCTCTGGTCTTACATAGTACTCTATGGGGATTACAAAAT
>JAMKCH010062490.1:0-18293 GCA_023653785.1 Ophioderma brevispina
AACCAGTAGTTCAGCATGCAGCAGCAAATAAATCTTGCAAAAATTTATCCTCCAGTACTTTGACAGCATTAGTTGGCAACAAACCAGATCCGGCAAAATCTTCACACGATGACATTACAGAGGCAGAGAACATAACATGCAGCAAAGACAGCAGCAAAAAGGCTCATCTTGGCGATACAGCTCTCTCGCTAAAATGCAAGTTTCTCTGAAACTCAGTCAAACACTCACGAACTAAAACATCACACCGCGAATCCAACCATAACCTGTGCGACGTCCCCTTCAGAAAGGCTTCATCTCACATCCCACTGCCCCGCATAGTACTCCTCTCGTATTTATTGGGTAGTCCGAGTCACAGGTCCGCTTTCAACTTCAAAAATTCGTCATTACTTCCAAAGTCAAGTCCGCGTCAATTCATTAAACACTGAGTTCATTTCAACAACTTTTTCGCCGTAATTTCTGCACGAATAACTCAATAAACAAGAAAGTTCGTCTACTACCTCACACAGTATCCGATTCGCTTGTAGTGTACATCAGTCCAATACAAAACAAGGTCGTGGTCCGTATAGGCAGGCCGTGCACGAACAACTAAAGACTTTAAACAAGAAACCTGCTTCAATGGCCGGGCTGTATAAAAATTCAATTCTAAGGCAGAAAAATTGACGACCAACCGCTGCTACCCCGCTGTAACACGAGACTTTTTACAATCCAGTTAACAATTTACTTGCAAGGACAGTACAAGTAAGTAGCATGGTAAGGCGGCCGGCTGAATCCGCATTACAATATCTCAGACTCATCACAGAAGATATAACCAACTAGTAGTATATCATTTCAGCTTGCACTAACTACACGCTTTTTGATTATTCTCGCGATATAAGATTGCTTGCTTCAGCATATGAAATAATATAAAGACGATGCCAAATAATAATTAATGAAGAGAGAGAACCCAAAGAAGTTGTTCCCAAACCAAGAACGGGGTAGCAAGTGAGACCAAAGTGAAGGATCACAAAACATAAACTTCCAAAACAATAAAAGGTTGCCATCCACATATACGTAAACAAGTGCACTATTTTATCATCCGTCGGTCATTCCCCCCTTCAGGGTTGCCATACCAAATTATCAATCAATTTCCATTTTCTAAAAGTTCGAAATCCTCTCACATGTATGTTGGGTATCTCAACCCCAGGGATCTAAGGTCCGCATGCTCCATTGCCCTGCGAAATACCCGGGTTTGCTAAAGCAGCTTGCCATCAGTTGTTTTATTCTTGTTTCGTCATAATTAATGAGACATTTCACACAGCTGTGCATGCTAATAAATACATTTGTTTCTCATCACTCACAACTTTGACTCCTCACTAGGGACGACATGATAGTTTGTCACTTCCTTTGTAGAAATTGTGGTAAAATCAACAAAAACACACACAAACTCCGTCAAGTTTAGTTGAAATTGTAATTACCAAAATTCAACTTCATAAATTTAAGTAATTACTTACTTTCTCACATGGATGTTAAATGAGTTCCCCCCCCTTCCATGAACAAGGGGGGGGGGGAGTTCATAACAAGTTATGAACAAATATGACACCCAGACGGGGATCTTTGACGGTCTTCTTGGTGTAATTTATGAAATAAAATTAAAATTCTAAATAGACCTCACCGCCACTCACCGCCCGTCTCCGTGCCTCCTCAAGCTATAGTGGTGTTTTTATTTTATTACACGCGATGGCCCCGAGCGTTCCCCACCGACCCGCGGGAAGACCAGTATTATAAGGAAATACCATATTGTTCATACTAAATGCCTGGGAGTGTTGCATTTTGTAAGAGGGGTACGAATGGCTTGGGATCATTAAGGTCATTTCGTGATTTCACAGCACAGCATTTCAGCAACTTCTAGTTTTATTAATTGATCACTAGTTATCCTTGAGAAAAGCTTATTCTAAAATTTTAGTGATCCCGATCGTGCTGGTGTAAAGTATGACGCATTGCTTTGTGTCCTTTCCTCCCCCCACACGGTCTCCAAAAGGCTCTTGGGTGCGGTATTGCTGTCCGTTTACAACGACAGAAAATACAAATTGCGAATTTCTTAGCAATACGACCGAATTTGCAACGTAGGTTTTGCACAATGGATTAACTCAAGGCTAACGGTTCAGATATAAAATCTCAAATTTTTTAGGTAAGTCGGGGGACGAGCTTTGGACACGAAATGCCCCTTTAACACTGTCATTACACTTACATAATTAAAAACAGCCTGTGTACTGATACCACCAGGCAAAAATGTCAACCATGGTCAAAAACATGTTCAGTGAGCATTATTACAAAAATGACCCCTGCTTGACATCATCACCAAGATTTAACCATAGGTTGTATTTCCCAAACCTATGGTTCCCATGGTCAAAGCATGGTTAAGGGCAGTGCCATGGTCAAGCACAGTCTACCAAGGTTGACGGTGGTTAACCATGGTTGACATTTTGCCTGGGCAAATATGAAAATGTTTACATTTTATGAAAATGTTTACATTTTATGAAAATGATGGACAACAAATACAGTTATATGGAATTCTGCATGGATTCCAAATGTTATTTTCCACACAGAAGGTGCTTTATTAGAGACATTTGGTGGATTCACCATGGTCAAAATTGTGCCATTTCTCATGGTTGAACATGATTTGAACCAGGGTCAAAAAATAAAACTGATAATTCTTGCATAGAATGAAGTTAAAATGTTAATCTGAGTGTTTGGTCTTACTACTTATACCGTTAGAATATGAAATAAATTGAAAAACAATCGGTCATGTGACTGTTGTCATGGTAACGGCAGTCTTATTGGAACCTATATTTTGCTAACTCGGATTACGCAAAATATTCTAACTCAAAAACTATTCAACAAAAAACAACTGGGAAATTGCTAGTATGGTCAATATCTTGTGTGATGTTTTTTTCCCGTTATCTCAACGGCCGGAGAACCACAATTTACCGCACTTAGGTATATTGAAGAAACCGTACACACAATTACATGTGCGGAGCCTTGTCCGTCGCATTAGAGTCCTTGTAAATTAAACAGCCGAACACTTCTTTTACAATTCTTCTCCTTTATTTCACATATATTCATGACTGCAATTTCTCTTTACAACCACTCTCCTCGACTTCCAGACAAAGACTGACTTTAAATTATGCCCTCAATATACAAGCCATTATATTGACCAATCAGAGACTAGCTGTTACACTGCATGCATAATACCAACTCACATGGCTAGCACATGTGTCTTTAGTAAAGCCTACCCTATTAAAGCCTTTCACAGGAAGCATGGGTCAGTGCACAACAATGGCGTTTTCTCAGCCACACCCAAGCTTTTAACTTCAATGCACTACCACATATTGTATGCACATTTATACTATGCAACATGAAGTAATATCAAAAAGTAACATTTTATATTTAATTCAAATTTTTCAACAATATTTATAGGCCCAAGATACTTGTATGAAACATGATCAACTATAGTATAAATTTCACCATGTTTTGAACCATGGTCTCATTTTTATACCATTGTCAACCATGGTTTGAACCATGGTTGACAATGATCAGTACCGTTTACTCGAGGGGCGTATATGTTGTTTAAATTATCAAAGTGATGGGGGTATTAGAGGGGTTGGGCATTTATTACGAACAATATGGTATTTAGAACGGTAACTGGAGATGATTTAACCAAAAGTGTACTTTTTTTTTCTTTTCATTTTTTTTTGCTCTGGAGAAGAAATAATAGACTCATTTAGAAATGTGCATGATATATGTATAGCTTGAATTCTTTTGTGCATGCACAAAAGAACTGTGTGTACATATTTGTCATGCAACTTCTAAAGTGTCTATTTTCCCATAGAAGTAGTTAATCATGTGTAACACACTGCACTGATCACAGCTTACCATGGGTGATTTGTCTAAGCACATGTTATCATGGGGTCTTTTATTTCTAATGCCAGACCAAACAGATAATGTTCTACAAGCTCTGATATCTTGAATATTTCTTTGACTATCTGGAAAAAAAAATGCTGAAGAGAAATCTTATATGAATAATGCATTGAAGCCTAAGTATGGATATAACAGATTGCATACTACAGGCTTGTCAAAGGAATCGTCAATATGAAGTTTGAATGCATGATATTGTACCACAGCAGAAGTAACATTGTTTTACTGTGGGCGGCAATGATAACGGGGAGGGGAGGGGGAGGCTTTTATGTCTATACTTTCCCCCATATTAAAATAAAGGTAAAGATGTGTTGGTATTTCCTTTTGCTTTTTTGTTTTTTTTTAGAGATTTTTCCAAACTCTCTGTGTAACATTAGGTACAATATTTGTGGAGGTTTTGGGTAGTTTGCAATCTGTAATTATAAATAAGGATTCAGAGATGCTGTCCGAAGCTCACCTTCCAAAAATGCATGCATTATTGGTTGTTGAGGGTGAGACAGTAGATATAGTTTTTTTTTTAATTTTATTTTCTTCTTTGATGCTACAAGTATACAACTGCACCCTGTGCAGTGAAGCAAAGTCTGTTGTCGGAGATAGCATAACGTAATATGTGTATTAATTGACACATCATCATCATCATCTGGCGGCCGCAACCGAGATTCCATTTACAATGCCATGCCAGAAGTCTTTATCTCTCATTAGGCTAGGAATTTCCTCAGTTTCTTATTGAGTGTCTCTACCAATTACATCAATGTAGTTAAGAGGTCTGCATTCTCTATTTGGGCACAGAAGTCTCTAACATATTACATCAGAAACAGCTTAGTCTTCAGCGCGAAAAAAAAAAAAAAAAAAAAAAAAAAAAAAAAAAAAAAAAAAAAAAAAAAAAAATTAACACAGTACTGGTGATTGAAAATGTGATTGGTATATTGTTTATCAAAATACCTTTTACAAGACATGCGCACAACATCCCCAAGGGGCGGGGCTTAGCAGTTGATCGCACAGCCGATTTTTGTCTTTCATCACATACACTTATTTTGTAAAAGGTATTCTGATAAAGAGTGTAAATATAATATTTCTTGAAGGAAACTGACTTTATGATTGTAGTGTATAGGCACCAAAATATCAAGGCAAGGACTGTAGCAGTCCTGATATCAATTTGATACCGTCCAAGCCTGGAAGCGACCATCTTGGATCCTGCCGGTAAAATGGAAGTGTTTACTCTGTCGATATCTGACAATTGGCAACAAGATAAAACCACTTTTAAGAACTGTCACACCATGAGTTTTGCACTAGAAGATACGCTATGATTTGTAGAACTGTTAGGAACGACTGTGATATTTTTGTGATCAACGAAACGGCGAATTTTGACGCATAATCATTTGCAGTAAGGCAACTTATTTTTTATGTGTGAGCAGAATAGTAACTAGAATATGAAGGTCTATTGGCTCATTTTCAGACAATTAACACAAACGCATCCATGCTTTGATCTAGTCTCTTAATTAACTGGTTACTCAAATTCAAAGGTTTCCTACAAACATGCAAACCATTCCTTCTTGATGTTCCAGGCTATATCTTATTTTCTAATTTACACTATTTTCTATATGCACTCTGATGGACTCTGCTATTATTTTTTATATTCCATGTCCAAAGAAAGTGACTGGTGAGTGAGCTCTTTTCTCTATTGCTGTGTCGATCTTCACCCTTGGATCTATCATTCTTGATAAGGACAATATCACTATCTCCAGATGCCTTCACAAATCTCCTATCTTCCCCAACTGTAGTTTTCTTTCATTTTAAGCTGTTTGTCTCCTTCTTTCCTCCTGCAAATGTGCTTTGTCTACTTTTTGAAAGGTGATATATACATCTAATAATGCATACTATACATTTCTGATGCAGTGGCATATCGAGGCAATTGACCCAAGGGAGAAAAATTCCCAAGGTGACCCGGTGACCTGCCTGGATGCCCAACAAGTGCTAAATGGGGCAAAATGTGAGCGAAGCATGCAGAAATTTGCCTCATTTACATTCATTTGGCCCAAATTTAGCTCAAAGCTGGTCGCAATTCCTCAAAAATCAGGACAAAAATGCAGACGTCAGTCCATTTCTTCCCAATATTTTGAGATTGGGCGAGCAACTGTGACCCAATATTTTGAGCCAGGCAAAGCCAAGGGGTTGATGGTTCTGGTAAGCAGAGTGTCTTATGGTGTAGAAGATCTGCTTAAGGGACCAGAAAATGTTGAATCGGTGATATGGGCTATTCCATGTCAACACTCGAGATGTGCACCGCAGCATGTCATGGATTTTTTTCTTTTTTGGTGTGATGGTAGGTATTGATGAGAAATGAAAATCCTGAAATTTTGAGCTTCATACTGCCTTTCGTTTTCCCGCAGCAGAATTCAGAAATTCAGGGGGGTCACCACCAAAAATGCTTTGTGGTGCGAAAGACACCTTTGAAAGGGCCAAAAACTTGTAATGGAACCCTCCAGAACTTTGAAAATCACTATCTGGGGTATTTTTTGGGTGTAGGATTCAAATCTGGCTTCCAAAATGTGATAGCTCCTTTACTTTTAAAGTTATTTGGGTGTAAAAATGCAATATCTTTCATCTGGGACCAGGTTTGGGGGGTCAGAACTCCACAAGTAACAATATTTTTACTGTCCATTTTTTTGTTAATCTGAGTCACACTGCAGGACTTTCTACCAGTACAATAATAAATATATTCGGTAAGTAATAAGCGAGTTACAGCCCATTGAAAAATCCTAATTATGCATTTTGACATATATTGACCCCCCTGTAAATCAATGTTGACATTCCACAGCACCCCTCTACTTCAGATATGTTGAAGATACATCACTAAAGAACTATTCTTGAAAGAACCAGCTTGGTGTCTTGATGTCTTCATTGTTTTCAACACAAAACATGTTTGTTGATATCCCCATAAGAATGATAGGGTGATATTACTGTGCATGTACAATGGACCTCTGGTCCGTATACCTTTGGGTGGTCACTTTGAGTGTGTATTGTTGTTGGAAAAAATGAGACACCAAGCTAGTTCTTTCAAGGAAAGTGTGTTCAAATAAATTTATCCTTCAAATACTGAGTAGAGAGGGTTGGTGTCGAATGTCAACATTGGTTTTCAGGGGGGTCAAAATGTGTCATAAAGTACAATTACCATTTTCAATGGGCTGTACCTCATTTAATATTTACTTTCCTAATGTGTTCATAATTGTATTGGTTTAAAGTTCTACTAATGTACTCTGATTGACTCAAGATGAGGCAATAAAATTTCTTACTTTTGGCGTTATACCCCCAAACTGGCCCCGAATGAACAAAGGTGCATATTTACGCCTCATTACCTCCAAAGTAAACACACTATGAATTTTTTCTCTGATGCCAGATTTGAATTCTACCCCAAATATTACCCCTCGATAGTGGAATTTCAAAGTTTTGGAGGGCTCCATTACTAATCGTGACCCTCTCACCATAGTCTTTCACATCGGGAGGCACTTTTGATGGTGACCCCCCTTAAATTTCCAATTACTCTAGCGGGAAAACAAATGGACTATGAAACTCAAATTTCAGATTTCTAACTGCATCATGTCTACCACCACACTACAAGCGAAAAAAATTCCATGACCGTGCTGCGGTGCACATCTCGAATGTTGACATGGAATGGCCCATTGCTCTAATGATATTTCCAATCTTTTTTCCCCCCCCAAAATTGTTGGGAATTGAGTCCTTAGGCCTCCGTCCTGCAGTCGTCATTGTTAAGAAGCGGATACATGTATTTTTTATAGTTTGCAATGTACTCGTATAGAGTTGTTTAAAAATCTTCTTTCAGTCCAATTAACCAGTCTAAAACCTGAGAAAACGCTGTGTCCTCTTCATCTCAAGTCAATCCTTTTGTTGATTTCAGCTGGATGGTTTTCCAAGAGTGGTCTTCTTCCAATCGCAATACGTGGTTTGTTCGCAGAATATGATGCGAGCGCAGCGGCCTGCATCGGCAATGATGAGGTGAATGCATCACTGTTACTTCTATGATAGAACATGTATCTGGTAGCAAATTTTAGTATGGAAGTGCCCTTACAAAACATGTGCAACTGTCAGCGCTGTCTGTTTAAGCCAAGTCAAATTCCATTTGTACCAAAGTTAAGTGCTGACAATTGATCCTTGAGTGAGCTGATTTACTGATCACAGCATGAGCACAGGAAAGATGTATGCACTGCGATGAAATATAAGTTTTGATTGTGTCGTTCCTTTATTTGGTGCTGTTAATCAGATAAATGGATTAACTGCTGTGTTGAATAATGCGAGAAGGTCCCACAAAGGTTTACAGGCGGCTGCCAAATGTGCATATTTCTCCCCGATCATTCTGCTGATAGATAATGTAGAGAACCGTCTTGTAGTCTTCCCTGTTAAGTGCGAAGCAATACAAAGTTAAAACTGCGAAGCGCAAGCAGCGGACTAATCTCTACAACCCAACACTGTTTTCCATTAACATAATTTTTAAAGTATACCCATATCAGGGACTAGACCTACAGCCAGGGTTTTCTAAGTATGCCTTGACTATCAGTGTATTGAATGTGGAGGATTTTTCCAGTGCAAAAAGTACATCATTGCTGATTTGTGTAACAATCTCCTTTGCGATGTCCGATGTCTGCAGGAAACCCAACGAGGAGGAATCCATAACCACCGCCCAACCTACAGGAATGGCCTTGACACAAGAGAGACCACCATCACAATATGGAATAGTTGATATATTTGTTGAGAACAGGGTACCGAAGTAGTAGAAGCAGTGATAGTAGAAGCAACCTCATGTCTGATGATAAAAACATCGAAGTCCTCACAATTTAGCTTAGTTCTGTCTGTTACATCTGTATACAAAACCTCTCTCAGTAGACTTCGGCCCCTCAGCGCAACCCCGGGGAAATTTTCACAAACCTCACTTCTTCTTGGCGACTTCAACAAGGCCGAGTACCCAATGGGGCTACATTGGAAAGAACAAAGACGGACAGCTGTTCGAAGAATGGATAGACAGTCAACATATCTAAGTTCCTCACGACTCTAAGCTGCCAAATCCGTCATAGTGCCGCTGGAAGAGAGGTTAAAACCCTGATCTAGCTATTGTTAGCAACAACATCTCTAACTGATTTTGTAGGCAAGATGTTCTGGATCTGTTCCACAAACTCAACACGCCAATCGGTTATCCAAGTCAACGCTGCAGTGTAAGACCAACAAAGGGCCTTTAAGCGCCGCTGGAACTACAGGAAAGCAGACAGGCAAGGGTTCATTGATGACGTGGATAAGATAGTGAGGGGATTGCTCCAACACCCCATAACTATGACAAATTTGACCAAAGTGAACAAGAAGACCACGGGATTCATACCCGAGGCTGTAGGACGGAATTAACCAAGCCTTCCAAGGAATGTGCTAGTAGAGAATATCAAGGTATATCACCATGTTGAAGCGATCCTTTTTCGCTGAAACAACTGCTAAAAGGTGAGGAAAAGTTGTACCGGAGAGGATATCCAGGAAAAGATAAAAACTTGGCCCACGGTAATTGAATCCACGATATGACCCAATAACAGCAAGACAGCATGGTCTACCATCCGAACGTTTCGAGGGGATCAACAGAAACCTCCACCGCAGCCAAATGTCACACCAACCAAGTTGCCCACCAACTGCTTTAACATGGCAAGTGCAGCCAAAGAAGAACCAAAGTAAGATCAAACTAAAACAATAAGAGGTATTGGTTGACCCTGGTTTCCTCGCCCTCACATGGACGAATTGGAATCCGGTATGCTAAACTCCAGGAAGGAAAAGCAGTAGGCCGTGAAACATCTCTTGAGAACTAAAAAATCTTGGCCCCAGAGTAGCAAAGGAATGGCTTCTTGAGCTCTACAATGCTGCCTATTCCCCCACAGGTTCCAAAGATCTGGAGGATAAGGAAAGACCTGTTATGGCACTACTAAAGCAGGGAAAGATCCATCCAATCCAAGAGCTTACAGACCTATAGCACTCCTTTTAGCCTACCACAGCTTTGAACGTCTCCTGCCAAATCGTATTGCAACCTGTGGTGATACGACGAACACTCGCATACCAGAACGGCAGGTTCCGGCCAGGCCAATTCAACAAACAAGCCAAGTACTCAACCTAACTCAACACATTGAGGATGGTTTCGAGAAGGGTATGGTAAACGGAGCTGTGTTCGTCGACTCTCAGCAGCATCGACACTGTTAATCACAGGCGCAACTCCATAAGATCTGGAAATTACCCAGGACATGCGCTCGGGACTGAGCTTATCCGGGATGCGGGTAACAGGATGTTCTTGGTCAGCTAGGAGCGAAAAGTAGAGCCGATGGCGTAGGCTTAAGAATGGTCTAAACAAGGGGTGTGCTTGCACCTCTCCTGTCAAACATCACAACGACACCTAGGAGTCAGGAACAACCCGTCGTTTATCTATTGCAGACGATCTTGGAATGAGTGCACAAGAGGCCGACTTCACAGTTGTTGAAGAGAGATTTCCAAAGCTTTGGATGAAACCAGTCTATATGAGAAAATCCACCTACGGCAAAGCCCAAAGACCTAAACAGGGGTTGCTGTCCATCTACGCAAGCGTGAAACTAAAACGGCAGCTTTAAAAGTTACATGGTATGGGAACTCCCCTGGAGCAATGTGATAACCCTGTCTACCTGGATTCAACCTGGACCCGAAATCTCTCTTATTAAGACCAAAAGTAGAAGACGAAGAGAGTAAAGTATGGTCACGCAAATACACTGGACAACAAAACTCACTGGCAACCAGAGGGGTGCTTCGCCCACGACCCTAAGTCACGGCAGTGACCTGTGTATGTGTACTCATTGCAGGTATGGGGCCTGCCCTGTATGGGATAAGATCAAACCCATGGCCAAGAGGCTGATCAGCGTTAAATGTCCTTCCTGCAGGCTTATCACAGGATGCCTCGTCCAACACCAACGAAAAATTTGTACGCTGCAGGAATTACTCCACCAGACATCCTCTAGCGTTAGCGAGCATTGAAAGAGCGTAGATGCAAGTATCCAATGTGAAGAACCCTATGTCTGGACAGATACCGCTGCCAACCGCCTTCTTAAATATAGAGAGAGTTTCTAAAGAAAGTCCACCTCTTGAAAAAACAGTCTCTAAGGAGGTGAAGAGAGAGTCGCCCCGTTGGGCGAAGAAAGACTTGCCATCAACCAAAGTACATCTATCGGTATTGAACTGGTGAGCATCTCCCACCTGGAGTGACTATCATGGGGCAAATGGCGATGCCCCTCAATTAGATGAGAAACAGAACTGGCCGATCTAAGTTCATTGCAGAAGGGGGCTACTGGAGCAGATCAGGATACTACCTGTGGTTGTGGACCAGCACCACAGGAAATGGAACACCTCTTGGTCTGCCAACTGCTGGAGCAACATGCACAAACAAGGACCTGCAGAATTCAGTTGAAGCAGGCCAGACGTGTACCTATATAGGGAGGCGAGAAGAGGGATCTTCCTCTCCGTTTCCTTTCCGAACCACAGTGTTTGGACACGATAAGAAGAAGAATTATGCGTATTTTGATTAAAGGGGATGCATAAAAGGGAGACACGATCCTCCAAACAGATCACTTAATGAACAAGTCATCCCAGCATTAAAAGAAATTTCCACTGATGCCACAAGTGTTAGTTCCCCTGGTTTAGCACTCAATCTGCGATGTCGGCATCAATGAAGTAAGTATTGCTGGTGTGATGTGAAGATAAAACTAACACGGAAGCAATCTCTGGTGAATGTATAGTATAGTAGAGGGACTCGCAGTTATGTCACAAATCTTGTACTGCTCGAGGGACTTATGAGGAGAAATGTTAGCAAAAGCTGCTGATACTCCATAAGGTTTTGATTTTCACCAGGGGTTTTCAAGTTGCATTGGGTAGGGATTGGTCTCCCAAAAGTTGGTATGTTGATGTAGCAGTTTTGTAACCTTGGGAAGGATCCAATATGTAAGAGTGCATTTCCAAGCTGTCCACTGAATCTTTATAATCTTGAGTAATAAAGGATCGGTTATGTTATCGGACCAAGGTGTTTATATCGTAAAAGTATGATATTAAACAACTATTTTTTTATTAAATATTCTTAAGATGATATGGAAGGAAGAGGGAGGAATTAGGTAAATTTTAATAATATATGAACGTACTGCGGTATGTGCTATTAAAGAGAACCTACAACGAATAATATATAAAAATATGCCAGAAAAAATAGTGAACCACATATAGGAGTGGTGTAACGAAAAACAAATTTTATAACATAAAAATGATCTTACAACCATCTGTTGACCAGCGCTATTTAAAAACCGACGCTAGTGTTAACATGTATATGCGATACGGCCGGCACGTTTGCGTCATACATGCTATAGGAATTACACATGAATGAAAAGCGTCAATGGTGATGAAGGTGGTTGTATTGACGCTACTGTGCCTCCAATCGCCCACACGTATACCTATCCCATTATGTTTACAATAGCCCGAATTTCAAAAGCGCCTGGTCAGACAAAATCTGTTAATTCATTTTTATGGTAAGTATAATTCCGTTTCCATTGAAAACACTTGTATGCTGTTCAAAAATTATTTTATAGATATATTATATATTTCTTTAGACAGGTTTCTTCCTTTAATTCTAAGACTGTATTTCAACATGGAAGCCGATTCAACAAAAGTTTTCTTCCTTGGGCCCGTTGCAGAGCAGAAGGAACATAATAATTAAAACAAGTAGAAAACTTTAGCTTAACATTATCAAATTTACATCTGAAAATCTACAGAAAACAGAATGAAACCTTCTTAAAGGATTTTTAAAGTGTCGAATGTACACTCTTAATCCAGCTTGATCCAATTTATAGCACCCTCATAGATGTACCTACACTTTTTTGTACTTATTTCATACATAAAAGTTTAACAAGAAGCTACTGTGATTTACTGTATCAAGACCTTACGTATTTAGATCAAGCATAACATGGCCAATTACCTTACCTTATTAATTTCATTATTACTGATCTTCTGTATATTAATAGAGCAGAAAGACAGTGGAATGGAGATAGATGAAAAGCCGTGATTATGTAAGATTATTTAGTTATTAAATTGTTTAATTAAAAAAATTTCATTTGTCAAAAAGCAGCCCTTCTTAATTCAGAAATGACAACAAGAAGGGTTATGACAGGCTACTAATGGTGGGGGTTACTGGGGCCTGTAAGCTTTTAAATAGCCGGGAACAATCTCTTTCCAGCTTGCTAGATCAGTGTAACATATCTATCACAATGCAGAAATATAATTTATTATAGGCCTAATTATAATAATTGAAAAAGAAAAGCTTACTACTTAAAGATTGTAGAAATGCAAAATATCAGATTTGTTGTGGTCAAAGACTTTACCAGAACCGGAGCCTTAATTTTTGAGCGGTCCAAACCTATCTCTGTTGGTTCCGATTGGTACAGATGGTTTACATCGTAGCCTGGTTGGAATCTGCTTCCAAAAAAAAAACTATGCTTTCTGTGTTAAGCTTCATCAATACACCAGCAATAGCAGGAATTAAATTGAACATATACAGAGAGAAGTAAAAACAAGATGAACCATGTGTGCAATTTGAGGATTCACAATAGAGCTACACAAATGTTTTCTCCAAGTAAGTCTCTTTTTCTGATCTTTGGGTCAATATAACTTCCACCAGAAAACAAGACTTGGCATGTTATAGTAGACTATATTGAACACATTATTTGATGAATTGTAGCTTATTGTAAATTGATGGGATTTAAACCTCCCCAATCATATAGTTAAAATATTGTGAATCCCCTGAATCGAGAACAGGTCATTTCCATATGCAGCAACATTTTGGATTATAAATTCACCATAAACATGAAATCCACAGTTTACTACAAGCTGTGAAAAACTGACCCAAATGCAATCATTGTCAAAATTATACTTTTTTTTAGGAATCTGAAGTAATATACTCCCGGTCAAGAAAATGCACTTAACTGCATTCATGTTTAAAATTGAGATTTCCGATTTTGTTCTTTTCGAAAAACGATGGAATTTAAGCCAGTATTGTGCATACTATCAACTGAAAATATTTTGTGTATAAAAAAAACCACCTTTTTCCGAATTGATTAATTTCAGCCAATGTGTGCCTGCAAATTTGACCAAAATTTAATTCAGACTACAACAATTTCTGCTCCACATGGAATACCTTGGAACAAATAGTATCAGAGTTACCATTTTAATAGTAGTGAGTATACATTTTATCCATGTGTCAACCTGTGGTGTGTCATAGGGCATAAGAGGGAATGACCCTCCAATCAACATTTTCCATAGAAAAGCTGCCTTGAAGCAGCTGGTACCCCTTCTGTTTTAACAATGAATTGCAACATGGTATAATAGTATGACTGACGCCATGTCCATGATCTGTAACTGATGGAAGGAATGCCATTTGTGTCAGTTATTTAGTTTGTAGTGCAGTTTGTTTCATTCTAAAATTTGCTGCATATGAAAGAATTGTTCATAACATTGGCATCTGCTTTTTAACTCAATCTGTGTAAGACTTTTACACACATGAGCAAGTGATCAGTCAAATTGACTCATTTTTGACTTGAAAAAAAAATGCAGCTGATGTATAAGATTTAATGAACTGTGATCAGTGATTTTTTCCCGATTATTCACACTGAAATGTCAGCATGTCACAAAGTTTATATGAGTGCTCAATTACAGTTTCCTCTAATGCAGATGCAATATACACACTTTGCAGTATCATTGCATTTAAACAAATGATGCTAATAATATGCTGGTTAAGATTTTCGTGAAACAGCTGAATAATACAAAATTATGTTATCTGGTTAAAAAACTAGTGAAATATCGATATCCATGTCTACTGACAATAGTGCCTATATTGCTCATGCAATCATCACTTGATTATTCAATTAACCTGGCACTCAATGAAGCCAAGAATTGGTATGATGCACAGCCCCTACAAATATGAATCATGAAGTTGTGGATCCATGTCTATAATAGGATCATAATTTGATAGATCACTGGCTCTGTGTTAACCAAAATCTGTTTATTTTGTCATTTTTACTGTACCTGTTCAGAGTTCCATCTCCTGCAACTTACCTCGCATTTTCAACATCATACTTTTCATGGTTTTCTTCAAGCCATTGAAAATTGTCCATCTTCTCACATCATATGGTTCTATCAAAAATAATGAGAAATCTATGCTGTAAATTAAAGACTAAAAATGCTGTAAAACAATATATAGTGCTGCAGCAAGAGCCCAAAAACCCTCTATTTTTTTGAGTAACCGATGACCTAATTTGAACAAAGTGCATCATACATCAAAATGATGCTTGAAATCTCAGGAATTCGATATGTGTACAAGTTGAGTTATTAGGGGGAGAGGACCCCCTATGAAAATCACAACTAAATGAAATTTACGCTGGGTAGCAGTTACTAGTACATATTCCAATGCTTTGTATTTTTATTTAGATGTGTTTGGGTATGCACTTATGGGCCATTCTTCGGTCACGTTTGTGACCTAAAACGGTAAATTTTGATTTTCAACCCAATGCTGTTTGCCAATATAACCAATCTGTTATTAGTTTTGGTTTAATGAGTAATCTTTAGTCCAAACCTAACCAAAAATAATGTTTCCACTTTCACCAGATTGGTTATTTTTTCATGAGGGGCAAATAAAGTTTGGTCACGTTTGTGACCTCAGACAAAAAAGGGGGTTTTAGAATTCAAACTTCAACTGTAAAATTCTGTGATTATTTAAGTACTCATATTCTTATATTAATTTCCAAAAGACATTGGTACTTTGTCATTACAACAATGTTGGTAATTAAAAGTAACAAGCAAACTTTACTTGATAATTAACAAATTGATATCACTAAGTACGGTCACATATGTGACATTGGTGGTTACGTGTGTGACATCTCCATTGACTTATAACACAATATTGGTGACCATTGTTAATGTGCGCCAAAAACGAAGTTGTAATAAAATCTTGTGTATTTCCATATTCTCAACTATTTCAAACACTTAATTACAATATCATCAGTAATAACATGCAAAGAGCAATGCTACTCCTAGTATGCAGATTTCCTGTGTTGAAATAGTGCAAGTCTGCTAAATTTGGCAACTTCATCCCAAACTGTCAAAAGGCACATGTAAATCAAGTTTAAGGCAGTCTAATTTATTAAAATTAATTGTTGTTTTATTGTTTAAACTGATCATATTCATATTTTAAAGCTCATACCAAATGGAGGTTTCAGTATGTATTATAGTAGGATTTGTTATTCCTGTCAGTTCATTAAAAGTTTTTGGGGGTGTCAATGATTCCATTCATCTTGAGAGGTTGTATACTTTACCCAATCAATACAATAGAAATTTGATATGATGATACCGGATCAGATTAAGGCCATAATTATAAAATGCCCCTTTTCTCACGAACAAAAATGCAAGACAAATGCACTGAATAAATTCCAAAAACCAAACCTGAACAAACTCTGAAGCATTCAACACAAGAAAAGAAAATGATAGGAATAAGTAATTATTACCCGTCTCAAAGTTCTTTTACATCACTAAGGAATATTAGAAAATCTGATACCATTACATCTATTCGTCTTGTTCCAGAAATAATGCATGCCATCTTGGTCCAATCATTTGTCTAAGTACTAAGAGTTTTGGTCACTCATAACGAACTACAATATTTAACGTGGCCTATTCCTCAACGTTAGGAGATTCACCTGGCCTCGATGGTCATGACACTTTATCCTTTATTTGATTGACTCCAAACAAAGGAATCGATAGCGGGTCTCAGACTGTACAACAAATCTATTCAATTGATTCTGGTATGAGGCCTTTACATATTCGATACAAAAAGGTCCAAGTAAAATGGGTTAAAGGATCTATTCAGTAGAACAAAGTTGAGCATTCACAGCTTTTTAGTTTTTATCTCAACACATCCCCTCCAAATGATTTCGTACCATCGACAATATGCGTTTACTTACAGGAATAAAAAATCAGACTATAGATGATAAAGAATATATTCCAGAATTGCAATATATTGAATTTATGTTTCCAATCTACTCCAGAAGTAAAAAAAATAGTGAAAACCCCAGGCCTTTTCCAACAGCCAGTGGGCCTGCTCCAAGTAAAATCAGCGATTTGGGCATATAGTACGTGACGTCATTAAGGTTACACTGGATAACAGCTGAACAGCTAATTGCACGCTGCCACGCTGAATACACAGTGGTTCGCCAGCAAATTTCAAGTCTTCCATTTCCCCTCTATTTTTAGGGTCAGCACATTTATAAAAGATTCAGATTTTTCTGAGTTTAAAATGGCATGTGAGAGCTGTGATTCAATGGAAGGAGAATTTAAGGTGATGGTGAGCTTCCCTTGGCTGGCGATAACATCCCTCCGGCATGGCACAACATCTTATTTTACCGAATAAAGCCCCGAACGTGTTTGAGCCAATGCCATGGAAAGCTCAAAATATGGAGGTTGACGATGTCCAAGCACCGGTAGCTATAAACTACAAAGAACACTTAGGAAATACTAATTGGCAAATTTCAATATTTTACTATATTAAATTAATATATAGAGTACCGAAATTTTAATTTTAGGAGCTCTTAGGATTGGGATGCTTAGTTTATTCACACGTGCACAAAGCAAAACAAATCGCCCCGGGCTGGAAAGTGAGAATCGACTCCATACATCATGATCATATCAACGAACGGTATGTTAGCTAAACATAACACTAAATCAGTTCATTAATTCCTATTTTCTTGGACTAAGATCATGTTTTCTACTGATTCTAGATTCATCTATTGACGTGTTTATCATTTTGCTTGCACGAGTTCCGGTCTGATTTGATGCATAATGGGCCGTGTGAATTACCAAGCACTCGGCCAAAATATGGCGCTTGCTTCGATAGGGATAGGGGATCGGGAATACTGATTTCAAAAGCTTTCAGATACATAGTTCATACCAACCTGATACCCACTATGCCACCTGGGCGGGAGGGCGGGGATTTTTCAGCCTGACTCCACCGTCTTCCTCCAGCCGGGTTGTGACAAAAAGGAGGCAAAAAACATACAACCAGAAGAATTTGCGGGAAAACTCAAGTTTTATCTAAGCCACTCACTGATTGGACACCCTGTCACAGGGCGGCAACATACCGAAGTAACACTAGTCACAATCGACCAATTTTCAAATACGTAACATTGGCTCAATTCGTAAAATTTTGTCAGATGATATGGCCACAATTCTCATTCATGCACTCGTCACTTCTCGACTTG
>JAMKCH010062492.1:0-18518 GCA_023653785.1 Ophioderma brevispina
TAGATCTGGTCTGGCACCCTCTGGCCGAAAAGTGTTTGGGAAAAAGGTAAAAAAAAGTGACACATCTTAAGGTATAGTCACACAGAAGACAGCTCCCGACCCAACCACTTCCCAACTACACAAGACTGCATTTTTTTCAAAATCGGCTAGAGTCTTGTTCAATCTTGCAAAATTTACAATTTTTATCCCGACCAGGGATGATTAGTCTGCGAGTTTCCCCGTCGTCAACGAGACAAGGGATGCTGAAACGCCTAGCAGTAGGCGACCGCATCATGGAATCAACAAGATCCAGCATGTTTAATTGGCGATGCCACTTGTTCAGTCCCCGATTAATCGCCGACCTTGAAACGACGGCACAAGTTGTGGCATGTCGCTGTCAAGACTGCTCGTCGATTGGGCGCCGAGTTGTTGACGCCAAGAAAGGTCCTGTCACATGAAGACAAACCGCGATGCGACCCAACCTCTTCCCAACTACACAAGACCACATTTCTTTCCAAATCGGCTGCAGTCTTGTTCAAATTACAAGACGAGATGCTCAATCGCCGAGCAGTAGGCGATCAAGCATGTCACTTTTTCAGTTCTCAATCAGTCGCCGACCTTACCACGACAGCACAAGTTGCTGTCAAGACTGCATGTCGGCGACTCATCTTCTGTAGTCGCCGAGTTTAGTCGCCGATTCAACATATCCAGTTGGCTTGCATTTTCTCTCCCGCTTGGAGCAGACTCATTGCCGACCACTTTCCTACTGCACACAACCACTCATGATGAGCACCAACTCATCGCCTACCGCTTCCAAACTGCTCATGTGTTCAAGCCGACCTTCCCGATTCCAAAACCCGCCACGATTTTTTTAAGCTGCAAGAAAAAATTGTGGCGGGTTTTTTCAAATTTGCCACGTGCTCCCGACCACACAAGACGCAGAAGACTGTATAGGACAGTCCCAGACTTGGCCAAAACTACACCTGAAAAAGGAAAACTACTCACGATTTTCGAAAAATGGCCAATCGGCACCAGTCTGGAGCAGTCTGGAAGCGGTTTTCTAGCAAATAATGGGTAAGACTACAGACGACTGCACAAAACAGGCCCAAACCTTGCCAGAACTACACATGAAAAAGAAAAACTGCTCACGATTTTCGAAAATTGGCCAATTGGCACCAGTCTGGAGCAGTCTGGAAGTGGTTTTCTAGCAAAACATCGGCTGTGTGACTGAGCCTTAAGTTAAAATTGAAAAATAGTAGAAACTTGAACTTCCTGGGCCATATTTTGTGTTAGAAATTATTTTAAAGATAAAAATCAGCACAATATCAAGACAAAAAGGTGTGTGAGGCTTACTACTGAGTAATTACATTACTAATTTTACACCCATCCCATAGGAATATTTTGACTAGAAGCCACAGTTTCAGAGGGGATCGGAACTCATCGTTGTCTTCATGCTTCAGTAGCTCGAAAACTCTGTGGTCAACTTATGGATTCTTCTTGCTGAATGGGATGCAGAGGTCTAGCAGTCCAAGGTAATGCAGAATTTAAGCTACTGAGTCACTTTGTTAATGAGAAATTTACGTTTTAATTAGGGCCATTTTGTACCCAATGGCAATTTATTTGGTGGTGTGCAACCATTAGCGATCGGATCATGCCCTTTAATAGTGCACAAAAATGAGCACAAGCCTCTATCCTCTGAAACAAATATCTTTTGGGCCTTATCTGTAATGCTCTTTACATATAACCTATAATTTAATTTGTCCATGATATTATATTTCAATGTTTTCTGCAATATTCTGTGCAATAATATGTTATTTGAATGATAGCATTTGCATACAACTTGGCTTGAGAATTCAAATCAAGTTATGCAGTGGACCTGTTGAAGTAAAAGTCTCATTATAATAAACCAAACCAACCAATATCAGCCCATATTTGCTCACGTTGGGCCAACACTGGTCCAACTGTAGTTGTAGTCCATGTTTGCTCACGTTGGACCAACATGGTCAAATTATAACTCGTGTTTGCTCATGTTGAGCAAATGCAGGCATGCCATTAGGGTGGCTATACCTCTGAAAGCCTCTCAACCTCTAAACCTTTTTTAAAAAACAGGAACACTACCATCGTAAATTCTACACAGAGCAAAATGACAAACTCTCAGAGCAGTGGAAGAGTCGGTCAAATGACATTCCGAACTTGTGAATAAATGTTTTGAACAGATAAAGGCTATACATATATCTTTGTGGCATTATCTGACTTGAAGAAATCCTGGCAGCTTAAAAGACAAAAAAAAAAGGATAAAAAAATCAAAATGGCAGCCATCCTGGCAACCAAGCCTCCCATGGAGACTGTCCCTAGCAACCATCCCAGTGATGCATCTGCTATTCTGCCTGTGCACCTGCTAGTGGTCAAGCGTAACACTTTATTCTATTTTTACTCCCAAGATGACCCAACAACCTGTCAGATCCGCCAGAGGGTGCCGGACGCTATTGCCATATTGATGGATGCTCGTGTGAATTATGACGGATGGATTGGATAGATATTTTTAGTGTGCGTGTGTGAGGAGTCTCCCGTACAAAGCGATGATTGATTGGAAGGCACATTCAGACAGGTTAAAGAGAACCTGTTGCATCGATTTGACTTTAAGAAAGGCATCATTAGAGAGGCTTTTTTTACAAAATTGCTCTGCCATAATAAAATTTTTATAGTGTATCTAAAATAAAGACAAACTAGTATAGATCGCCACAGTTGCAATGCATCTCACAAGTAATCAGGTTACAATTGTAAAAGACAACTTCCTGGTGGAAATAAGGGTTAATTTTAAAACAAAGCTATTCTTAATTTGTTACATCAATATAGAGGACATGGAACCCCCATTGAGAGTACTGAATTCCTCAATGTCTAATTCATTGAGCTGTTTGTTTGCAGTGTCTAGCCACTCAACTTAGATACATGGTTCAACCCCCCGGGCAATACCTGCCTATCTATCGGCAGTAAGGAGGTGCAAATTGACCAACACACAATCAGGTCTGCAGAGGGATAGATTTTGGCAAAACATCAGTTACCCCCAAAGAAAATATATAGAGATCCTATGCGGACCCCAGAGTCTTGGAGATTTTGGCCCGAAATAATGCTCCAGGAGCATCTATTTTCACCTTGTCTCATAGGGGCGCTATTCAATTAGTTATGTGTGCGAGTTATTCTGTTAATGTTATATTGAAGTATTACAAAAGAACGATTCTGCCGGCTCGGATTGCATGGCGTGTGTCTGGGGACGCTCGACATCTTATAGTCTAAAGTCGTGGGTTCGATTCCCACTATAAGACAAATATTTAAGTTATGATTTATTTGTATGGTAGAGTTGGGAGATTGGAATCATAAAAACAGAAGAGTTGTGGATTGAGAAAGTAGAAACAAATATTGAATAGCTGCCTTATGAGAGGAATAAGAGAAGGCTGGTCCTGAGTCCAGTGGAGCATGAAATTCGGGCCAAAAATCCCACGTGGTTATTGTGAGATTGGCATAATTCGCATATCATTAACACTGTCAGCATTACAATGTTTTGCTTTGATTGATGGATTTTGCGTCTGGAGTATAAAAATAAAACTGTCATTTGAACAAGTGAAACTAAAAGTTGGACAAATACAAATGGAGGCTAACCAAATAGAAACTGATGCAAGGTTACCCAGATGGGTACAGTCAGGAAAGAAATGGGTGGTTTTATTCAAATAGTATAACTCCAACTCCTGGCATGAGCAAATTCAAAATTCTTTTTTGAATTTGACTTTCAGGAACGGCTCTTTCAAATACATTAGTTTACAGGAAATCCTTAAAGAGTTTTAACTAAACTACAATAAAAATGAGTAAACTTCTTTTTAATCAGCCTGTATGTCTACACATGCCATCATTTGCAAAGAAAATATCTACTATTTTATTCCTCCACCATCCCATCAAATACAGGACCACACCTTTAAGCACCTTTTTGACAATTTAACCACACAGAAATCAGTTAAATAACGACACCTACATCAATACACACTTATACAGGGCAACCACTGCAGATACAGCCTTTTGGCTCAGGTGTAAAAGACCCCATCTCACCCAATGGAAATAAATATTCTGTATCACTGTGAGATTGTGCTCAAAGTACTTCCTAGATCTTCCTAATGCATGACCAAAGTTCTCTCGGCTCTTAGACTCGCCTCGAGTCTTTCATGCCGACGCACTATATGGTTGCATCAACCAATTTGGCTCTTTGTTGATGTTCGCAGGTTTCGCGAAGCTTCATTACGGTAATTTTAGTAGTGATACTTTGCAAACTGTTCAGTGATAGTGTCGCACTTATACAAGCTATTCTGGTACGACAATTTTATTGCAGATTTATCTTTTTTCCTTCTTTTTTTTGCAAAGTTTCCTAAAGCCTTACTTTTTTCATCACATCAAATCAGTCAGAGTATTTCTAAAAATAATTTGTGCTAGTCTCTTTCCTCAAGCTACTACTATCCTAGGGAAGCCATCGCAATATTGGCGCACACAGGTGTAACCCAAAAATGTGTGAAAAGGGGTTTTCTGTGCATTTATGGGTTCAAAATACTTATTTTAAAGACAAAGTATAGTTTTTCTGATCAAGCTAATCTTGCTTAGGGTAGTGTTTTCAACATTTTTGTAAATTAAATCCCAAAATATTCATATTCTGCCACCCCCAAAAACATGCTTTGGGGAAATTTTCATATTAAAGTTTGTTTGGGATATTATAGGTGGTAGAGTAAAAAAAAATCATTTAGAGATGTTATGAAAAAATTTGGTCACACCTAAGCTTGTATATACTGTCGTACTCCAGTGGTTCCCAGGACTACCGTTCAGTCACGCATATGCCTATAACCATACCAAAATTGACATTTGACCTCTGGGTATGATGTCTGATTCCAAGCAGATCAGTTCAACAGTTATAGTTCATAGGTCTATTAACAGGTACTAAGAAGATTTCTTTGGTATTGCGCCAGCATCTTGGAGACATATAGAAGCAACACATAATTATTGCCAAAATGATACCTTCAAGTAATGGTGGTGGAATATTTTTTTTTTAAAAAGTGGGAGGGCCAAATCAATCATTCATAATTTGTCAATGTAACAAGCAGATAATCTTGTGATTGTCTCGTGGTGGTCTCGTGGTGTAGGATCTGGAGTCTGCTTAAGGGCACTGCAAAATTTTCTCAAATCCAAATGCTCAGTTAAAGCTCTTTTGACACTCGCAATATTTTTATCCTTTTATTATGTGCACTGCAGTTCTTCAAGATGAAAGACTATACCCTCTCAGTTATGAGTGTTTAATTTAATAGAGTATGTAAAATATATATAATGTTAAGCACACAAGAAGTTTTAAATATGTCAGCTCTAATGAATTTGACAAATGATACCACTGTTAAGTCACTTTTGAAATAGGAAGTTCTCTGTTCTCAGAGTGAGAGAACCACTCTTGCTTGAAAGAATTGCAAGTTTTTTTTAAGAACATTCGTAAAGCTGTGAAGGTTCACATAATTTCATTTTCCTCCCCACTCTCAAATAACTATTGTCTGTAAACATTGCATGTTCTTTTTTTGTGTAAACCTTTCAACCTTGGTAGATTTTGTATAGGTTATTACACTTAAAGGCACTATCAGTGATCCACCCAAAAAGAGTCAAATATTCGAAATTTGCTGGAGTAGTCTCAAAGTGAAGAAGTCTGTAGAATTCCCATACGGTATTTTTTTCCGAATGAAAAATGACACAAAAAGGAAGAAAAACAACACTAGACATGTACTACTGGTGCTTCCAAAGAAGCACTAACCTTAGGCATTCGGCGTTGGGCCCATGTGACCTTTGACCCAAATCTGTGAACATTCATATGGGCCTTGGGTCAGGGCGTGTTCTGACCAAGTCTAGTGATTATAGCAATTGATTTGTGGCAGAAACAGCAAAAGGAGGGTTAGAGCGACTTGACCTGTAATGACCTCTGTGTGACCTTTGACCCCAATCTGTGTTTACCCACATGGGCCTTGTGTCAGTGTGTCTACAATCAACTTAGATACGGTTAACCCCCGCGAGGCAATACCTGCTCTCTATCGGATGTAGTAGGTTGCCAATTCCAACCAATCGAGGTCTGCAGAGGTAAATTTGGCAAAATCAGTTACCCCAAAAGAAAATATATAGAGATCCTATGCGACCCCCCCCAGGATCTTGGAGATTTTGGCCCGAAATCATGCTCAGAGCATATATTTTTCAACTTGTCTATAGGGGCGCTATTCATTATATTGTGTGTAGATTTAGTTTTTGTTAGGTTATATTGAAGTATTACAAAAGAACGAATTCCTGCGCTGCGGATTGCATGGGTGTTGTCTGTGGACGCTGTTTGTAATCTCAAAGGTCGTGGGTTCGATTCCCCCCTCTAGGACAAAATTAGTTATGATTTATTTGTATTTTAGAGTTGAAGATTGGAATCATAAAAAACATAGGTTGTGGAATTCAAGTTAGAAAGAAAAAATATTGAATAGCTGCCTTAGAGATAATAAGACTGGTCCTGGTCCTGGGGCATGAATTCGGGCCAAAACCTCCGACGTGCGTTATTTGTGAGATACATAATTCAATATCATTTAAACACTGTCAGCATTTACAGTTTTGTCATTGATGCGGTTTGAGTATGAGTATAAAAATAAAAACTTTCATTTTGAAATGAAATAAAAGTTTGCAAATCAATGGTGGCTACCAAATAGAAATGATGCAAGTTACCCCGGTGTGTACAGTCAGGACAATGGGTGGTTTATTCAAATTGTAAGAACTCAAATTGGCATGAGCAAAATTCAAAAATCTTTTTGAATTTAGGACTCAGGAACTGCTCTTCAAAGGACATTAGGTTTACAAGGAAATCCTTAAAGAGTTTTAACTAAACACAATTAAAAATGAGTAAACCTTCTTTTTAATCAGCCTTGTATGTCTACACATGCCATCATTTGCAAAGAAAAGATCTACTATTTTATTCCTCCACCATCCCATCAAATACAGGACACACCTTTAAACACTTTTGGACAATTTAACCACACAGACATCGTTAAATAAGACAGCTACATAAATACACACTATACAGGGCAACCACGTAGAGTACAGCCTTTTGGCTCAGGTGTAAAAGACTCATCCTCACCCAATGGAAATAAATATTCTTATCACTGTGAGATTGTGTCCAAAGTACTCCTGATTCTTCCTAATGCATGACCCAAGTTCTCTTTGGCTCTAGACTTCCTCGAGTCTTTAATGCCGACGCACTATATGGTTGCATCAAGCAATTTGGCTCTCTTTGTGCATGTTTGCAGGTTTCGCGAAGCTTCATTACGGGAATTTTAGTAGTGATACCTTGCAAACTGTATCAGTGTGATAGTGTCGCACTTATACAAGCTATTCTGGTACGACAATTTATTGCAGATTTATCTTTTTTCCTTCTTTTTTGCAAAGTTTCTAAAGTCCTAAGTTTTTCCTCACATCAAATCACGTCAGAGTAGTTTCTAAAAATAATTTGTGCTAGTATTTCCTCAGCTACTACTGTCCCAGGGAGGCGTGCAGAGTCTGATGTGCTCACAGGCGAACCAAAAGTGTGTTGAAAAGGGGTTTTCTGTGCATTTGGTGTTTATAAAAAAATACTGATTTTAAGAAAAAGGTAGTTTTTCTGATCAGCTTTATATGACGTAGGTAGTGTTTTCAAACAGTTTGAACATTAAGCCCCAACAGATCATATTCTGCCACCCCAAAAAAACTGCTTTGGAGAAATTGTGTCACTAAGTTTGTTTGGGAATAATTATAAGTGGTAGATAAAAAAGTATTTAGAGATGTACAAAAAAAATTGGTTCACATCCTAGCTGTATTATATTATCGTACTCCAGTGGTTCCCAGGACTACCTGTCAGTCATGCATTATGCCTATAACCATACCAAAAGAAATTGACTTATGGGGTAGATGTCTGATTCGAGCAGATCAGTGTTTACAGTAGTATTCAAAGGTCTATTAAAAGTCTACTAGAGATTTTGGTATAACGCCAAGATCTGAAGAATGCATAAGCAACACTTATAACCCCGGCCAAAAACTGATAAATAAAGCAAATGGTAAAAAAAAGGTGGGAGGCCAAATTAATCATCATTAATTGGTCAATGTAACAAGAGATATCTTGTGCGTTACATTGGAGATGTTGAGTCTGCTTAAGGGGTGCAAATTTTTCTCAAAAGTCAAGCTCAGTAGTTAAAGCTATGTTGACACTCAAATGTTTATCCTTTTATTATGTGCATGCATTCATTAAGGTGACTAAACTAACCCTCCAGTTAGAGTGTTGTACATTTAATAGAGTACGGGTAAAAAATATAATGTTCAACATACAAGGAAGTTTTAAAATAGGACAGCTTCTAAATAGAATTTGACAAATGATACCTGAGTCACTTTTGACATAGGAGTCTCTGTTTCAGAGTGAGAGAGCCACTTTCTTGGACTTTCCAAGAATTGCAAAAGTGTTTTTAGGTACAGCTTGAAGGTTCCTATAATTTTATTTTCCTCCCCCACTCTCATTAACTATAGATGACAGTCTGTATACATTGCAGATTTTTGTTTTGCATAAAACCTTTCATAACGGGTAGGTAGATTTTGTGAGAGGGTTATAACACTCGTTAAGTCAGTGGCTTTCGTGGATTTAAATGTACAGTTGAGAAAGCATTCACAAAATTGGACTACTATTATTACTAATTAGTTTGTACTGTAGACCATGTAACTGATATCATGAATATATGGACTACATTGCTGAAGAAGTGGAAATGTCCCGCCCCCCCCCAATATAAGGATACTACCTTTAGAACTATAGGTTGTAGCCAGTTCAGCTCAAAATCTAGTATAAAATGGTGTTTTTATATAGTACAATTACTAAGGTCACCTGCAGATCAATTTATTCTGCATCAATAGGAAAATTAGCAGAATACGTTTGGCTTTTGGGGCTTCATCTTTGCAGCTGACAGTTAAGCGATACTCACATATCAACATATCAACCACTTAGATGTGACATTACCCTAATAGCTCTCTCATTTCATACCTGGGTTATAGGGTTTAAGTCAAGTAAGATAAAGTGCCCTGCCCAAGAGCACAAAGGTTGGCAGTAGTGGTGGGACTCGAACCCACAACCTGGAGATCGAAACCAGGACAACGCATGTCCAAGATGTGAATACAAATACAGACATATCAGATCCTTCTGTAAGATAAAGCCAAAACCAGGAAGAGGGTAGAGGGGAGTTAAACACAGAGGATGGATTAGCTAATCCACTCTTTGGTTCTTCACTATCATACACAGAATTTTTACCTACCTTCTTTTGAGCCAGCAACTAATCCTACAATCATGCTAACTCTAATCTTGAGGAGTGATGTAGCAGATACAACAGACTTCGGTAGACAGTTCATATAGACGTCCCAAGATGCAAATGCAGGGCTATATTGCCGTTAATCCATCAAGCGCTACTGCACAACCATTACAGCACATGACGGAATTAATGTTAATACCTCTTTGCATTACTTGGAATTCTATATGAAATATACCCAGAATAACAGTTTATCTCATATTGTTGGCAGTGATGCCTAGACCATTTTTTTCTCTAAAGATGAATGGTGCAGATTTAAGTTGGATGTATAACACACCATAAAACAAGAATTACATTCACTCGTTTTTTGGATCTCAAGAATTACTTATCGAATTATCACACAAAGGCCGCCCTGGTAGTTCAAAAACCAAATTTAATTTCTGGGAGACAACTGTATTACTTTGATATGACAAGACAACATACAAAAGAATCAAAATTACTGGTGATATTAATGGATTTAAGACCTATGTTGTACATATGCGTGCTTGTGTTTAGAAATAGCAAGGCAGTTGTTCCAAAATATGGATGCCCAAAAAGGCTTTTATTGAACAAAAAAAAAAACCTTAATTTAGTTTAATCCCATGGCACAGTTCACTAACTCCAGTTATATTTATTAAAAATTACACCCGGTGTTTTGTTTAGGATGATTTATACCAGAAAACACAAGTTCGGTTGATGTTAATGCTTATATATGAGCCATTTACTGAACTCTGTCGTGTTACATGAACATATTGGGTTGATAGCATAAAGTGGATGGATCACAAATGAACACGGTGGGGACAAACCTTAGGAGTGGAGCACCACATAACTTAATTCAAGGGACAAATGTGGCCATTGAACTAGCTTTTAACCCTTTATTTGAGCCTATCGACAACTCAATTTTTTGAAAGATCAATAAATTTCTACCATTTTTTTCTCACAAAATGTCGAAATTATCATTGTCATGAAACATATTGATCAGCATGTGATAACTGCATTAAATTGAGTCAACAAGGCCAGTCTTAGGTCAGTGACTTTTGAGATGGCTTCCCAATCCATTTGGGAGCCATCTTAAAAACCACTGCTGTGTGGATTTGACCTATACAGATTCTCAAGGTGGAAAGGGTAAAAAATCCACACCTCCTGTAATGCGGTATAAAATTGAATGAAAACAAAGATATCCCAAAAGCCACACATCCATTCCCGTCAGATAGCAGCTTGAAAAAATGCAGGTTCTCGAGACTTGAGTCCAAGTTTATACCAGGGCGTGAGGGTCGCACACCTCCAATCGTGTGCTTGACCTCTGGAAGACACTAAAGAACAAATTATGTAACAGTGGCACGGCGGCAGTGTTTTGTACTGCCCGAGATTGCTCTTTCTGGTCAGCTATGAAATCGTAACAGTCATCAATTGGTGCACTTAGGATTTCCAAATTGTGAGCCCCGAGAGACGCCTAGTCCTGGGTACAAATTGAAAGTCAATCTTTACCGTCTTAAGTGTTTGTATTAGTCTCCCTGGTCAGCAAAGAAGTGAGGAAAAGTTATCAAAGCAGGTTCTTAAGATATCAAAATCACAGATTGGCATTTATTATTGCAGTTGCTGAGTGTATGGAAGTAGGAAATTAAAGCTTATGTCAAAACCAAAAATCTTCAGTGGAATGCAATAAGGTCTGTGAAGTGCAATAAGCTGCCATTTGGTCAGAAATTCCCATCAAACATACTATTATGCAGAGTCTTTGTCAGTGGCTCTTGAAATGTTCTTCAGGCACACAGTTGCTCAAAGAACCATTCACGACCAGGATTTTCTGATGTAGTGCATATTTTCAAACCTTTCTTCCATTTACTATTTTCCCCTTTGTATTCCAATAAAAAAATAGAATTGGCAGTTCTCAGATTTCGCTTCACTATATTCAAAGAATATCTGTGAGCTGCCAATCAGAACAAATATGCAAAGAGTTCAATGTATGCATGTTTACCATCAACACTTTGTAATACAGGGTGAGTCAAAAAAAAACTTGACCCTGATTGTGTCCGCCATTTGATTTTAAATCATATTACTAACATATGTGGTATCTGCGAAAGTTATGTCATTATCTTGAATTTTGTTGCAAAGATGATTCCAATCGGTAAGTATAGACGAGTACAGTCTTCGAATCAGAACTCTGCAGTGAACTAAAATAGCCTGATTTTCTTCTGGACACGGATTCCTTCGCTGAACACCATCATTCAAATGTGAATCGGTGCGAACAGAGCAGACAACCGACTTACTTGATTCAAACGACTGTAGCTCGGACTCTATACCAACGATGATGTGAATGATCTTGACAGTAAAGAAATTAAAGATAAATGAACCCAACTTTCAGAAGATACCAAAATGGTAGATATATATACTTATAAATCGAAAATGGCGGACACAATAAGGGTCAAGTTTTTTTGGACTCACCTGTACTATATCCACCAATTACCCACAACCTAAGTGTTATCCAAATTGGACTTTGCCTTCTGTTCAAGGTTCACCTTTTTGTAAAGAGTCCATGTTGTACCCCCACTAAAATATTATTACACGAATCAATTTTTTGATTTATGGCCTTACAATTAACGAATACCTAACCCTAAGGCAAAAAAAAATGTTACGATGTACAAGTTTGAAGAGGGGTACATAAGAACTCTTGCACCTTTTTTGTCTAAAAAATACATCATACACCCTACAACAGAGGGTGTTGTGAAGCAATCGACATGATGCATAGCAAAGGTTGCCTATACGGTACTGTGCTAAACACAATGTCAGTACTTATGGGATAAAACGGGTATCCCCAAATAGGTTTAAGAACCACAAGGCATTGCATAATCATGCAACAAAAATGCCCTCCTAAGTACTAATCCTTTGTGGGCTAAAATGAGCCGTTTAAAATCTGGGGTTATGTGTTAAGAATAGGATTTTATGTGATCACATGACTATATTAGGGTGAAATTTCCCAAAAAATGGTGCATTGTGGGATTGACTCAAAAGCACCCTACTGCCCTACAACCAAAAGTGTAAGCACGGGGCCTCCCAGCTATGCTGGCCGGCCAACAAAAAAATACTCTCTACTTCTTTTTACCATCCTCCTTTCAGCAAGTAAACTAAGGGAAAGTTAGGTTTCCTAAATTGTTTTTAGTTCAAGCACTGGATGTCCTAGTGCCACTATATCTGGATAATTATTGGCACGTAATCTGGTATATCTATCTGTCTGGATCCCCATGTATGTGACACCCCATGTTTGGAGACCTCAGTTGACCTATTGGATTGGGCTGCACAGTGTGTCAGGCCTGTATCACACCAAAGGGGGGAAATGCTTCAACCCCACCACCTACCCTGGTGAACATATGTTTCTTCATCTTCTCTCCCTTGGGAAAGCATTGCTTAGGGCGAGCGGGTCAGGATAGGTGGCCCTTCGCTTAGGCCCCTTAGGCGTCACACGTGGTTGGGTTTGGAAGTCTTTCTGCTCCGCTGTCAAATTGCCGTGTGTGCATCAGATTTCCAACCAGGGTTGAGGCAGTTAGTTGTTTCCCCGTTCGGGCAAATGGTTCTCTTTATCTCGCTGACATTGGGCAGGAGAGATTTTGGGGTTGGTTTTGGGGATTTTACGTATCCCCTCTTCATTCATGATAGACAATGCGACAGGCAAACAAATAACACTTTTTGTTTTTTCAAGTTGGCGTTTGACATGTTATAAGAATCCACCAAAATCAAACGGCAACACCAGACTACGTGCCAAGGCCCCATTACAAGTGCTAATCCATACACATTGGACTGGAGAAAATCCGGAGTGACAACGGAGTGAACAAAGATTGATTTCTTAAAACGGGTTTCCAACAAATGCAGGGTTTTAATTGCCGATCACCTTCTCTGCATTTTCGAGTGTTTAATCCACACCATCAGAGTCTCACGCATCTCGGATGTGGTTTTGAATCGGTGATTTTTTTTACAAATCTAGGACTTTTCATGTGTGTTAATTAAACCAGGTGTATGACGGGAGTTCCAGGGCCCATCAATCATTAGGTGTAGATGAGGTGATTTACAGGCTATGTACCACCGGTGGGCATGTTGATCTTGCTTACCTGAAAAAAGATTTCAGTAAGGGGTCCATTTCATTTGTTCGATTATTTTTCTATGCATTGTGGTCCTTATTTAGGCAGTTCCTCTGAGAGTCATGTCCAATTCAGAGAAGACACCCCAATCTGGACACATCTCAAAACTGGCTTCATTAGTGTATTACAAAATAGTAGTCTGAGTTCTATATACGAGCCGTATCTGTGTCTTGGCTGGCAAGTAAAAATACACATCTTGCATTGCAGACATGGCTCGGAAAAAAAGTGGGAAATTTGGGAAGCTCCTTCCCAGGAAAGGTTGGGCCATTTGGGAGGGAAAGTGGCGATTGGAGGGAAATTTATACTTAATATATAGTGGGGAATCTGTGAGAAATGTAACCTTCTTCCCGGGAAATTTACTTTTTTTCAACCCCTGCATGCAGATAACTTTTTGACTTGCTGGAGAACATGTCTCAATCAAAAAACTGGCGGGTTTTATTAAAATGGGTCTTAGATTATGTCTTGTAAGGCAAGCATTTTTTAATATTTTCTTCTGTGGGAGACGTGTCTAAATGAAGGACATTATAGTCAAGACCGAATTTTTAACTAAATGCCCAAAACTAACTGGGCTTGAAGGCTAGAAATGCACCAAGTCCCAATTCATGCGATGATCGTCCATTATACGAACACACACACACATGTGGGCACTGTGACATCACTCGTGGATTGCAATCCCGGGTCATGGGGGATTGGGGCACCCGGGGACCCTAGTTCAATCCCACCCACAGGGGTGTCCAATCTTCTCTACCTTCCATCCCTTTACAGCCCTTTCTTTCCTCCAGGGAGATACGGAGTTAATACTCTTCTATTCAGGTAAAAGGTGAACATAATGGTTGTAGATAGAAACACACGTAAATGGCTATTACAGGCAAGGTTTTGAATGGATATGTGGCATATAAAGAATACAGCCAACCCGGTATTAATTCGAAATGTTATAGTTATATGCTGTAACTAGGTTGAATATATCTGTTCACTAGTATGGGAAAGAAACACAACCTATATATTGAGTATATCTTGTGATTAATAACAAGCCGTATTGCCACTCTAGTTTTTGCAAAATGTGGAATATGGCTTCTAACATGAATGGTAGCAAAAAACCTGTTCATTGTGACACGGGTGTTTGGGATCATCTAATATTGAACAGACTTTAGCTTTAGGATCAATCACAACCACTTACTCTCCCCTACTCCCGTTGCTGTGATCGTCAATCCCATTCTCCTCCTGAAAATCCCGTTTATACGAAGCTGAAAAGAAGAAAAAATATACTTTTTCTTTAAAATTGGGATATAACAAAACAATACATGTAATAATATTTGAGTTAACCAGTTCTTGCCACTTTTGAGGTTCATGATTTTCATGGGAAGATCTATAATGGAGTATAAAGAAGTACCTTGGAACTGAATGATATTTGTTTGTTTGTCAAAGATAAATTTCTCTAATGGGGCCTATTACTGCTGAAATCACTGTCAGATGGTCTTATCATAGAAACTAAATTGTCTCTGAAGGAAATCCTTTCTTATGAAACGAGTTTTGTTGAAAGAGCTGAATAATTTGAGCTTGTGGAATGAACTTTGAGCCTATGTCAAAGGTGTTCGGCAAACAAGGGAGATTAGGAGAGATTATGTTGCACTAATATCAGATGTGGGCATGCACCAGTCCATGGCGTAGAACCTCCGGTTTATCCAAAGGTTGTGGGTTCCACTCCACTTGGGCAAGGCACTTTACCTGGCTGGTTTCTTTCTCTAAATACTGGGCATGAAATAGGGAGCATTTGTGGGAATATCACAATCTATCCTGTTAAGCGTGGAATGCTGAAGGGCAGCCTCCTTAGAATAAAAATGATTTATGGATTTTCCTGGTTGGTAGCCAGAATCAAAGTGTGAAGGCCAGTGATCGTGTCATTGCACTGCCACTATTTAAAAACACCAATTTTGATTTTAAATTTAATGTTTTTATGTTTTTTGGTTTTTTAACTATTTTGAACTGAATTGAATTTGAAGCTTATTGACTAAACGCTGAAAATTAATGGAACTTGTTGAGCTCTCCCGTATGCTATCAATGTAAAATGGTCTGTTGTGTAATTCATTGAAAAACGTATTCATAAATATTGAAAATAACCATTATACAGTTGATTCTTCGCTCCAACAGTTTTGAACTAAGAAAATATTCTTTGACAACCAAGATTTGCAATTTTTTGTTAAGCGTTCACGTGTATCATGCTGCCATCTTATTTGGGAGTTGCAGACCCCCCCTTCCGCCAATTGTTTTCCATTTTTGGATAATATTCAAGGTTGTTTTTTGCCTTTCTCTATTAGTTAATGTGTGATGAAAAAAAAACCATTTACATAAAATCAATGCCAAAGTGGCAAAAAAAGTTTGTAATTTTAAGTGCAGGTTTTTGCCACATTTTTGTCAAGTCTAAAAGAATATTTCTAGTTTTCATTGCCAAGGTAACCAGTTTTTTAAACTTTAAAGTCTTCCAAAGCCCAAGTACAGTCTCCAAACCTCTATTAACACAGAGCGAGAGCTGCTTGAAAAATCGTTTTAATTTGTCATAACACCAGAATATAAAAGCAAAAGAATATAAAAAGTGACACGGTTTGACAAATTGATTGGGATAATTTATTTGACTAGATATATTCTGAGTAAAATTGTACAAAAGTCCGGCGCCAAACGTTGATCTTAGACTAGTAGTTTTTTTACACAAGATCTAAATGGTGAGAGTGACCAAATGTAGAGGGGCAGCTGTAACAAGGATCCATGGCAGAGACACTTGCCCAGGATTTCTTCGATTTTTGCCAGTGGGTAATAATACTTCTTTGCATGATTTAATCACTTGCCAATTTTTTTTCTAAAAATAGGAGATTAATTTAAATAGGCGTCCAACCGCTAGGACAAAGAGCATTTTTTTCTTTTATAAAAATATTTCTTTTGTGTAATTTGAGTAATTGGATCACCTCAGTTTTTCACAATCTGTAAGAACAGAAGCTGAAGAGACAGAGAAAAGAAGAGATAGAGAGGAGGGGAGGCGGATGAGGAGAGAGAGGCGGGGGGAGGGCGAGAGTAGAAGAGAGAGTAGAGGAGCGGAGAGAGGAGAAGGGAGGAGAGAGAGAAGATCGTGGATCTTTATTTGCTGAAGACTTTTTAAAGCAGGCGAGTTTACAAATCAAAATCACAGCGAAAAGGAGAAGACAGAATGATCTAAAATTACCAATATAGATTATACCTGGCGAACCGATTGACAAACAAAAACAACTGAAGCCTCGTTGTTCCAAGTTGTTCTTATTGAATACCATTAAGTGCATATTCTTTAAACAGGTTTTGAGAAATAAAAGAAATCCAACCTTGCTAAGTATAAATAATTTTATTAACACTCTTTTGCTGAGTTTCATAGAAATAAATAATGGATAATGGTGAAATCAGACATGACCTTGAAATTGTCAAACAAATTTATTCACAATTGTAAGGAAAGAAGACTACAGTCTCAGCCATAATTTACAGACTCCTTTGCAAAAAATCCTTCCCATCCCTACGATATAATACTACTGATATAATGGGGAGCCTTTATAAAGCACCAGGCTCTGCCAGGAGGTGCGCTCACTTCGCTTTTGCCTAATTATTATTATGGTGCCACCCGGGAAATATCACAATAATTTAGGTGGCTGCTTGCCAAGCGCATAAATGTATCAGCACTTAGTTTGCCGATTTCCCACAAGCATCTCCAAAAAATTTTTTGGGGTAGACAAGGCAATTGAGGAGGAGTATCTTGCCTAGGTCTTACAATGGTCATGAGCTCATTAATATTACAAAACCGGTACAAAAGTATACAGCCACTACGGCAACGCATTCCCATCATGTTCTCACCGTGGCCCATTAGAAGAGAATCAATTACAAGTTGCTTGGTTAAATCACTCCATACAGCGATCGTTTCACATGTAAACAAATCGCGCCCCCGTTTTTTTACAGTGTGTACTGGAAAATTTGTTGTATTAAAGGACCCTGGAAGTGGCTAAGCATAAACATGTGCATTGTCAAGAAATTGCGATATTTATGCTTTGTTTAATACTAAAGTCCGGATACGACTTTTATGTAGGCCTAAAAAAACATTCGTAAATGGCCCGTCAAGACCACTTTAATATGCTTAAGTGTCTGTTTTTCACAGAGAAAAGTAATATAAGGTATTGATATGACCAAACACTAGCACTTTAGAGACCAAAAAGGCATTTTGAAATTTGGAAAAAAATTGTGATAGGGGCTTTAAGGAGACAATTACTATTCAGACCGAATACATGCATCAGTGGGGGTGATTTTTTTTTTGCAAGGAATTAGTTTTTGAGGAACAGTCTCTGCACAGTCATATCTGCTGACTCACTGAGAAATAAGGGAGCTGGCATACTGAATCATTATAATTACTCTCACACCAATATGCACCTGCAACCACAAGATAAAAAAGCCTTCCGAACCCTGTAGGCGGAATATGTTGTGGTGGCTCAAAAGTTCATTTTTTTTGTAAAGTGCAAAATATACAATTTTCATTTGAGATGGTCTTCCCAAAATCCTGTGATTATTCAGGGATTATATGAAGCCCTTAAATAAAAGCTGTACTTTGTAACAATTTGTTCAAAACCCTAAAGGGCTTCTTTGCAAAACAAAAACAGTGGCTGCAAAATCCATGAAAGGGGGTTGAACCCAATATTTGCATGGTCCAATTTTTTCATATGTTTTTCTACCCACATGAAAGCATATCACCAAATAATCTGATACAAATTTTGAGTTTAAATTGGTCCAACCATTTGGATAGTATATAAAAGCAAAATGAAATGTGCAAATTGGCCCATTTCAGGAGTGGTGTTCATTAATTTTAGTCACCCACATTGGAGACAATTGGTTCATTAAAACAAAGGAAACATTTCTGGCCTAAAATATCACAGGGGTAAGGAGGAAAATAGTAACTTTCTTCTGATACCAAAATCTCAATTTTGATGGAATAAACCAGGGGGGGGATGTCAATTGGGTTTGA
>JAMKCH010062494.1:0-50087 GCA_023653785.1 Ophioderma brevispina
CTTTCCCACTGAGACATTGGGAGGTTTATCTTTCTGAGCATAGTGCAAGATAGCTATTTATTCAGCGGTTTTTGTCAAGATATCAAGTTGATTTGGTCAACTTCATTAACTGATGTAAACTTGAGTTCAAAAGCGTTCTCTTAGGGGAAAAATGTATGGCCCAAAAAATATTTCTGTTACCTGTTTTTTCTAGGACGGCTGTGTTCCAAGTTACTGGTCATTTGATTCATCAGGGGGTTTTGCATCCTAAATCCTCAAATATGCAATAATTTCCTACTGATTTTATATGAAGTGAAATAGTGGGATCTTTGGAAAGGATTGTATATTTTGAAGGGCACTGTGTTTGTGTTTCAAATTTCATTTGAATCGCTATCATTTTTGCAGTGATAACCCTAACCCGGACCGAGTCGTTTTGCCGGCCGATGGTCCAAATGCAACGAAGGGCCATCTATTTTTATTTTTTAACGGCCCAGATGCAACGATAGCCAAATTTTGCGTTTCATTGCCTCTCGGCCGTTTTTCCCGGCACAGGAATAATAGCGTAAAGTCAATAACGGCCCAGATGCAACGAAAAACATGCGTCATTTTCCCGGAAGACGGCCCAGATGCAACGAAAAACAATCGCGTCATTTTCCGACGACGGCCCAGATGCAAGAAAAGAAAACATCGTGCCATTTTCCGGAAAGACTCAGATGCCACTAGTAACATCGCTTGCGAATGCAATAAAAACAGGGATAATAAATCAATAAATAATAAATAAATAATATGGATGCGTACTGCACACTATCTGCATGAAATTTGTAAGCTTATAGTTCGCCATCGTGAGTGGCGTTCTCTTCCCCACATCATAGCTGCGTGGCGCTACTAAGCTACGTCATGCTCCGGTTTACGTCATGAATGCGGTTATGCATAATTAAAAAAATTGCTTATCGAAAATGGTGGGCGCTATCACCATCGAAATCGAAATTGTCTTGGGCATTTGTACACAGTGTACCCGCCTATGAAAAGCATTGCGCCTTCTGCGGGCAAACCGTCCGAATGGCAGTGGAAAAGCATCGCGTCATTTTCCCGTATTGACGTCCGCAGGTCAACGAGGACCTCGCTGTCATTTTCCCGGGAATACGGCCCAGATGCAACTAGGAACATCGCGTCATTTCCGTAAAGACGGCCCAGATCAACGAGGAACATCGCGTCATTTTCCGGTAAGACGGCCATGATGCATTAGGTCCACATGAGAGTCATTTGCGCGACAACAAATAGTTGTTGACGTCCAAGATGCAATAGAAAGCATTTTCCGACCGGCACCACGTTTCGGTTGGCTCTCATTGCATCTCGGCCACGTTAGGGTTAATAAAGTATCTTTCCTTCGAGGTGGATAATTATTTATAGGCATTGGTGGCATGTAACATTGTCATTAAATCTTTTTTTACCAAGTGCATTAATTTTAATCCGCTCTACCCTCCACCTTCCTCTCTGGCTTCTCTTTGTTGTTTACTTATCTTCTCTTTGCCTTTTCCTTCTGTCTCCCTCTCACCCCTCTCTGCTTTCCATTCCCTCATTCTTCCTTCATTCTTTCCTCTATCCTTCCCCTTCTCCCTACCCGTCTCCTGTCATTTTTCCTAATTACCTCTATTTATTTTTCTTTGACAGTGTAATAACTGATAAAATCAATATTCAGACCACCAAAAAAGTTTGTCCTTTATTGCTATGCCCTTTTAAATAAAAAAAGCTGTCCAAGTTTCTTTTTTACTTACAGACATTGGCCACATTTTTGTGGCCAATTTGTTCATCATTTGCTGGCATTGCAACTTTTTAAAAAACAAAAATTACAACGTTTTTAAAGCTGCTTGCGAAATCTAATTTTGAAAAGCGATGCGACCTTAGATGCTGAATACACTCTGGTTTTTTTTTTCCCCCCCTAGCCTGGCTTAAATTATCTTCAATTGTTGCATAATTGATGCCAAGTTGCAATTTCTAAATGCCATCGTGGTAAGGTATCAAGAGGCGACACTTAATTACATCATTAAAATGCTCATATTAGTGAAATATATATATGAGATAGCTGCATTACATTGTAATGAATAACCACATTTAAATGGAAAAGTACTGCTGAAAATGTTTACAGCTGCACGCAATTTAGAGAATAAATGGGTTACCTCTAATATAAAGCTGTTAGATGATCATACAGGTATTATTTTGGAATAGGTAACTCTCTTTACGACGAATTGAAACCAATGACTATGCCAATATTTTAAAGAGCCATGGTCCAATCGCCAAGAGCCTCGTCCCCAGAAACGCACCAGATTTTCCTGTTAAGTGGTCAACATTTTGGTATCTGAAGAAAGCTACTATTTTTCTCATTTACCTTGTGAAATCTTTGGGGCTCAAGGATGTTTGGTGTGGGGGTTATGAATGAAAGTGTGCCCCCATTTTGGTCAACCATAATTAATTTACACGGGACTTTTTGGAGATTACAAAATCATTGTTTTTAGCTCTCAATCAAAACTGAATATTGGTGCAAAATTGTACAGATCGGGTTTTGTGGTGAAAGCCCTTCTATCAAGATTAGAGAACTTTATATACTCAAATCGGGGCATCCAGCTTTATTGGAGAACGAGGCCAGAGGCCGAGCTCTTCACTGAAAAATAATGGTATCGCCGGAAGATTCAAACGTTTCTCAAACCTTATAATGCATCTGCTGCTTGGGTGATATAAAATAGATCACAGCAACAAAATCAGGATTTTTATCGGTAAACAAGGTAAATTGACAATGTAATAAAGAGTTTGTCAGTACACAATGATCTAGATTCTTCATTTGGAGGGGGTGCGGGGGGCATTTTGCATGTATAGACAGAAAAGTGTTCAAACATTTTTTCGAGGATTGTAGATGTCTTCTTGATGAAACTCCATCAATCACTGTGTAGGTCTGTATAACAAGAGATAATTGCTGGTCCACCCCAATGATAGTACTGGTGGGGCTGTACAATTTTGAATGAGGCCAAGCTTGGTGTGACTTGATTAGGTAATGAAGGAAGCATTTAAATGCCACACACACAGCTCATGCTTATGTTTAGAATTCAATGTTGTAGGCTAGCTATACTTAGGATTGTACTACTTTTGTCGTCTACTATTTATTATGCATCATATTGAACAATCAGGTGCAGAATCCTGTGGAATTTTGAACGAAGTTTCTAACCCTAACAGTACCAAAACCAACGACCCAATTACTGAGTGAGAAAATGGCCTAAGTTCCGTATATAGTGCTTGCGTCATCAACCCAAACAAAGACCTATATGGGCACTAAATCACTGGAATGCAGTCACAGTCATGATCATCCTGTCTTACACCTTTTTGTAGGCTGCCAGCTATAGCTGGCAGGACCATTTAGCAATCCGTTGTGTGTGTGTGTGTGGGTGTGACTAAATTGTTAAGTTTTTAAAAAAATTACCTCAGTTGAAAAGATGAAGTTAATTGGAACCAAACTTGTGTCATAGGTGAACCATGCACTCTAAGAAAAAATGGTTCTAAAGTTGTCCTCTCAGAAGAACCTTTTAAAGGTTCTTTAAAGAACTTAAAAGGGTTCTAAAACATGATACAGAACCATTTTTGGTTCTATCAAGAACCTTTTTTGTGGGCCGCCAGCTATAGCTGGCAGGACCACTTAGCAATCCGTTGTGCGTGTGTATGTGTGGATGTGTGTGTGGATGTGTGTGTGTATGTGTGTATGTGTGTGTCACAAATTGTTAAGTTTTTTTTTTAAACTGACCTCAATTGAAAAGTTTAACTTTAATTGGAACCAAACTTCTGTCATAGGTGCACAATGGGATCCCTCTTATGTTGATGAGGTCAAAGGTCATGTTGAAAGGTCAAAGGTCATGTGAGGTCAAGTTGAAAAATGGGCTTAAAATGTAAAATTGAAAACTTGAAGTTCAATTGGAACCAAACTTTTGTCATAGGTGCACCATGCGATCCCTCATATGTTGATGAGATCAAAGGTCACATGCCAGGGTCAAAGGTCATGGGGCGGCCCACAGCTTATATTCTTTGAATATAGCGAGCGCGAAAGCCGAGAACCGCGAAATTCTAGTTGGTTCTTCAAATGTCCCTGAACCTTTTTTAAAGGTTCTATAAAGAACCTCTGTCTTGAACCTCAATAAAAGGTTCTTGCAAAATTGAAGAACCAAAAAAGGATCTTGATAGAACCAAAAATGGTTCTGTATCACGTTTGGGGAACTTTTTTTGGTTCATTAAAGAACCTTTTAGGGTTCTCCTGAGGACAACTTTAGAACCATTTTTGGTTCTTTGATTTCTTAGAGTGTGGGATTCCTCATATGTTGATGAGGTCAAAGGTCATGTTCCAAGGTTAAAGATCATGTGAGGTCAAGTTGAAAAATAGGCTAAAACATTGAAGAGAAAGGAAGAGCGCATCGAAAAGTTGAAGTTCAAACTAGAATCATTGGTGCATTATGGGATCCCTCATTTGTTGAGGTCAAAGGTCACATGCCTAGATCAAAGGTCATGTGAGGTCAAGTTGTAAGATAAGCCGGGCGGCCCACAGCTTATAGTCTTTCAATATAGTGAGCACAAAAGCCAAGAACTGCAAAATTCAAGTTTATTACTTGTATAGTGCTCCTAATATTAGGGTGCTGAAATTCAAACATGTTATATATACTCGCCATGGTAATAGATCAATATGGCTTTGCAACAAAAAAATATGAGGACGAATGATGTTGTGGGTATTAACATCACTGACTGATCAACAATCAGAAATTAAAATGCAATTTCAGTGGAATGAGACATATATTTGCACCTAGACTAACGTAACCTTTTACTCGGTAATTGAAATGCAGCAGTACTTATAAAACCTCTGGTCATATCAACATCCAGTCAAATCCTCACATGGACTATTCCCAGGATAATCTCCTCTTTCAAGTCCGGAGAAATTCCTCTGCCCTTCATCTTTGCTCATTCCTCAAGATGTCATTTAGGAATTGAGTTGGCCACAGTGTCTGCTCACTGTATCCTTGGCCTCCCCCATCGGGAGTCTCGAACCGTCTTTGAAGCGAAATATCAAGTGCTCTCATCATTCTCATCCGGCAGGGATTAGCGATGTTGCCAAATGATAAAAAGCTACTTTAGTGGCAGGAGAGAGTGGAAATATTAGATTGATTTGGTGTGACTGTAGTTTCTTGTTTATTGTCATGGCATACCATTCACGCATGTGTAGCTACCTACCTATTTCCGGGATGGGGTGTACTTGAACTTTGAAAGAACGACATCTTATAGGTTGCAAAATCTCCCAAGTTCACACAAGCCGTATCAAGTTCACAGTGCCTATAGACCTCTTGTGAATAATTAGCATTTTTGCAAGGGGCATAAAAAATCTTAGTTTATGTTCTTTAGAGTGGTTCTTCTAAGCAAAGGTAAATTGACCATATTTTCTTTTAAAAAAAAAAATTCCCCAAAGAGACAGCATTTAAAGGTATTAGCGTAGCACTTGACCAGCTTTTTCTCTTATAGTCTGTGGAAACTGGACCCAGACTTGAAGGTGCATGATTACCTTTTCTATTCCTGAGGGAGCATTTTTTTCAGGCTTGTATCTACCACTTTGTTCTTTTTCAAACCATAGTTCTGTAAGAGGAAATCATTAAAATTATTTAATAGGACTATGCGCGAGATCCCCGGAATGCATCTCATTCGGTGCCCATTCCATCCGGGAACTTGTACCAGAGTCATGTTTAGCAAAAAAAAATTGTTGTTCGTTGCGTCGCCGAACAGGGCCTAAAATTACAATACAAAAAGTACCTTTCAAGTGAAGTTAATCTTACAAAAATGTAGAAGAATATCATGGAACAAAAAAACAATCGAGGCACTGGTGTTGAAAATTCATGACAAACGTGAGATTTTCGATCGTAACTGTGCAGGGCGACTTGTCACGACGGACGATACCAATATTGTGCAACGACGCAGTGTGTAAGTTCCTGTATTATCGTTACGCTCCTTACCGTATGTTTTTAGCCAACTTCAGGCTGGTAAAAGTTCCCGGATGGAAATGGGGCACCGAATGAGATGATTTCGGGGAGGGTGCCAAATAGTCTATTGATTTTAAAACCAGTTACAGGATAACACCATGACATATTTTTTGTAGATAGGGTGTAAATTTGTTCACATTATTATGAAAGAAATAAATGCTTGAATTAACTTGAGTAATTAGTAGAAAAAATGATAATGGCAAATTCATTGTTGGTTTGGTGTTACAACCATATGATAGTAAGCGCATGGGGACGCTTTGCCCTCAGAAATGTGGATGTTAATCAAATTTCTGCCTGTTCTATGTGCATTGTTTTCCATTTTGACTGACTTTGTTTGACAACTGTTCTCAAACTCACAATTCCCCAAAAAAAATTATGGGCCCAATGCAATAAATCACCATCAAAAATCCTATGTTAGCATATAGCTTTTTTGACTAAAATAGTATAAGGCACCTAACTTTTTTTCCCGAATGTTGCCAAAAATTGTTTGTCCTAATGCATTGAACACAACTTGGTTGGCATTTTGCTTGTGTGTTCATTTTAGAAATTATCCTTATGTTTTTGTGTGATGTAAATCAAAACTAGGTTGGTTTGGAGTTGGGTTTGAAATAATTTTCAAGCAAGATTTACATGAAGGAGCAACTTTTTAATAGCCAGCATGATCTGGTAAAGTTTGTGGAGCTACATAGACAAGACCACAACATTTTGTTATGTTATAAACCATAATTTTCTTGCTTCAAATGCTCAAATTAAATCAGTTATTCAAATTAAATCAGCTATTAAGTACATAGAACTGATAAACAACATTTAATGATGGCATCTGCATTGGAGTCATCCACTCCCTGTAACAGGTGTACTGTCTATTAACATGTTGAGGTCTTTTTCATTAAATACGTAATAAAAAGCTCAAAACTTAACAATGAAATAGCAAGTTGTTTCTAACCTGAACTAGGGATTTCCAAATCTTGAATGAACTTGATTATGAAGAGTTAATTTGTAAAAATTTATGTATCCATTTTCCCCGGATTAAGACACTGGCACAAATAACTAGCTAATTATAAAGAAAATAATGAAGAGACGTGCCACTCTTGACAATAACATTCAAGTGTTTAACTTTGAATATTAAAAGTTCCAACAAATGTGCACAACTGTGCAGCAATCATGGAAGTTGCCATCTATGTTCCCTGGGCTGTATTTACAATGCCGCACCCAATACCGAAACAGAAGCCAGCGAAGATATATCATGTGACTTCAGCCATTCTGCCACAAGCCTCATCCATGTGAAAATTGGTGAGTACACAAAGGATATAAGCGAAGTTCATGGCTAGCTATATTTGTCCGGCCTGAACTAAGGAGTGATGTCATAGCTTTCACGCAGTCTTAAACGTACAAGTCGCAGTAAGCCGCAGCTGTATCTCGAGCGTACAAAGTTGGCGTGCGCAGTACGCATGCACAGTACCTGTGTGAAAGTTTTGACATCACTCCTTAGTTCAGGCCAGACGAAGTTCAGTGGCAGAACGATAGTGTAAATAATAAACATGGTGTCTTCTTTAAATCGTCTACTGCTTCAAAAATTAAGCATTAAAATGGCATTTTCTTCACAATACTCTGATGACCATGAAAACCTTCTGGTATGTCTTATTTAGGGATATTTCATTATATATGTGCTGGTAGATTCATGCCAATAAATTCCTTTAAATATTTGAGAGTAAGAGTGTGTGTTTTCCTGAGCTCCCAGTCCACTAAAAATACCCAAAAGGAATAAGGTTGGCAGCTCTATTTGTACTCTAACCTCCATATATCTCATCTCATCTTATCAGACCATAGTCATTCCTGCAAGATGTTAACCCCTCAAGTTTTTTATCCAGCTTTTCCATCTTTGCCAGTGTTTCCACATCTTTTTTTATTTGCCTCCTGAGGTCTTTTTCTTGTCCTTGCATGTCATGCCACTAGTCCCTTTGTCCTTCTGTTATCTTTAATTTTGATCAATATTTTTCTGGAAAAACTGTTGAGACAGAATTTGAGGTTACAATCAAATTCCCATCGGAGTAATATGTTATATCCACATCATTTAATGTGATACATAATACATGGACCATATCCGTCACAGGGTGACAACTGGCTTTCAGAGTAAAAATTTCATGTGATGGGCACATGCAAAAGTGCCACGACAATTCACAGCTCACTTAAGCTATTCATATTTTAAAGGAGATTGTAAACTATGGTACACATGGAGGATAAGCGTTATGGATTTTCCCCCACGCTGCAGATCAATTTTATTTATGGATATTGTGGCTTTAAAGCGAGTGAATTGAAATGCTAGTACTTGCGATGGGAAACTTAATTAGATGCCAATTACATTATATAGTTTGGGCGTGGACAACCTTATTGGAAGTGATCAACTTTTTTCTTCGTAAAGCCATTGATATACTGCAGCGGCGGATTGGCACGCTGAAAAACATTGCGATTTTAACCCAAGATCAAGTGGTACGAATGCTCACGAGCAGAAATCGCCTCCCACGATTGGAAGTCGTAGCAGAGGCTTTAGGGCAAAATTTTTAACCTACTAAACTTGCATTGCGCTAAATTGTAATTAAAATATCCCACCAAATGATCGCCAACACTTTTAACCTTTTATTACAGTTTATGAAAATATCGTCAGGCCCACTCTGAGGTTACGGCAGATTTGTTATGAGGTTGGGCACATTGGGTTAATGATGCCATTTAGCTAATGCAGAGACATGGTAGAAAAAAGCTTAAGATTTGTACAGATAATAGAAGGTCTAATTTGATTGCCGTTCCTCAGAGGCTATGTCTGTTGTGTCATACATGGCCAATCCAGAGATTATGGTAAGAAAGGTGGTAGACCTCGGGGTTTAAATATGCTCACAGCCATTAAAATCAGAATGGGCATGATGCACTTAGAGGTGCAACGAGAGATTTTGAGTCGTCCATATATTGTGTCATTTGTAGTTATTTCATATAGATTAGACCCCCCAATATAATCTTACCTTGTATTTGGCTACAGAAATGCCTTGAAAGTGAAAACAAAAAGTGCTTTTTTTTTGCTTTTATTTCAATATAAAACATAGGCTGAATTTAGTAATTTGCTCCTATACAAAAATAGAAATTTCACATTTTTTGTACCAAAGAAAAGTTTCTCAGCTTGGTCCTTTCAGGTGGGGGTATTTTGATGGAAAGCTTTACATCAATGCAAAAATCAGAATTTTCAATATTTTTCGGGACCCCTGATATGTGAAATCTCTTGTTGCACCTTTAACTGCATTCATGAACTTACTACTTACTATTGAGCATTCCGATTTTGTTCTTTTCAAAGATGGAATTAGCCGGTAATTTGCATACTGTCTATTGAAATTCTTTTTACTTATCAGAATCAAAGATAATCTTTTTTCCAAATTTATGAATGTTAGACAACGTCTGCAAATTAAAACAACAATTTCTGCTCCTCATAGTACTTCGAAAATAGTATTATCAGTGTTCTAATTTTAATGGCTGCAAGTATAGTTTGGAAGTTGCGTTTCAACTTGCTATTGGAATGAATATAAGATATAAAGATAATGACAAGCACTTTCAAGTTCATGGTAAAAAATACTTTAGTAACATTTTTAGGCAAAAGACAGCGTAAAAGTCAGGATTTTGTGCACCTCATAACCTCACCAAAGTGCAAGTTCAAAATCATCTTACATTATGAGATCATTTTAAAATATCCTCTTGGTGTACCCCTAATGTGTGCCTTTCATTTTCCCGATCCTCTCGGCTCTCTCCATCTTTATTGAATTATTACATGCCCTGAAATGAACATGTGAATATCCGAGAAGAACTTGACACTTGTAGCATTGTATGTGTCCAATCTGTGTATGTTATATTGCACATCATTGACCATCTCCTACATGGGTTACTTCAGTGCATTCCTTTATGTCGCTAAGATCTTCTTTACAGATTGCTCACACAATAGAACAAGACCATGTCCACATAGTCGGGGTCACGCTGCATTTGCGTCAAAGTTTTTTTCCCTCATTCACGGCGAGTGAATTCATAAACAGGTGTCGGTAGTCCGTGTATCAAGACCAATTGCGGTCGCTGTTAATTTTGTTTGACGTGACGTTAATTGTTGGCAAAAGCAGTTTCGATTTGATTTGGGCGCTATTTGGTCTGGTATGACGCCTGCCATGTTTGATAACTAAAGAAACAGGATGTTTTGGACTCTAGAAATTATAAGCATTGACTTGTCTTCATAGTTGGCTGGGCTCAATTATCTCGCTGAAAAGTTCAATTATAGCCTAAATTAATGTTTGTTTAATGAGTTGTGACATGAGATTGTGAGTAGAGATTTGTCCAATTAATCAAAAATGAAAATCAGACATTGTTTTTCACAATTTGATATATTAAATGTATACTGTACTTGGCACAAAGATGAAAGCACTGCTAAAATGGTCAAATTTCATCCACTTGAGCTTTTAGCATATCGATTGGCATTGACACTAGTTTAGGGTTAATACATCTATATAAATCTTTGCAGTGGCAGAGATTTTTGCATGCTTTCATTGTTCGGGGGATGCCGGACAAATGAAAGCACACAGAAATCTCCACCACTGGATCTTTGCGTTAGATATGGTGCCTAAGTTGTTGGATAACAATAGCTGATTTAAAGAAATTGGTATATCTGAAGGATAGTTATGGGAGCACGGTCTAGTGGTTGCAATGCTTGCTTTGCCTACAAGGGGTCTTAGTTCAAATTGGCTGGGATATATTCAGGTGCTCTTTTCAGATTGTTTATGGTTATGTTCAAAATCAGAATCCCGCTATCCCCATAATTGGTTTGGGATTGGGTAAACAGACCATGATAATTTGAACCTCTTTTCTATTTTGGCATCAAAATGTGTCAAAGTTTTTTTACAAGAATTTGTTCATAAAAGTTGACCAGATTAATTTCTGGTGAAATTTTATCCAGATTTTCTTTAAGATTTTTTGGTGATATTTTTGTTTGAATCCTTGTCCAAATTAGCACCAAAGGTAACCAATATGTTTCCAGATAATATTTTGTTGCCCCTACCCCAAGAAATCTTGGCAGAGTACAATGCTTTCTGGTGCCGTCACTCCATTTCTTTTCTCACTATGTCATCATTGGCCAGTTACAGCATGGCAATAACATAAATAACCTACCCTTTTCCCCCTCTTTTCACCTGAGCACTTATGATAGATAGTTCTTTAACTCACATATAATTAAATTGCGGTTCATCACTTGAAATGCCACATTACCCTCTGTCAATGAGACCCAGGCGTATGCGGATGGATCATAGTACAAGCTTTTTTTAAAATTCATTTGACAATCTCACGATCCAGGTCTTTTCATATAAACTTAGCTGTGTATTTGATTTAATAAACCGGTTTGATGAATGACACACTCTGAGCTCATTACCTGTTATGTGTTTGCAGACAAACAAAACCTCGGCAAATTGTTCACAATCAAGACGATCACATCAGCATTTAATTTTGATATTGTTTATTTACCCAGCATTCAACTGGATCACGTCTTCCCTCGCTAATAACGTTTGTATGCGAATAGCAGTCAGAATCTTCTCTATCATCTGAATAGTGATAATTAGATCATTTCTCCTGGTATTGGTTCATTTTCCCCCTTGCCATTGGGATTGATATTGATTAGAAATTTACAATTTTACGGTTACATTTCAATCAACTTCTATGTTCATACACCCACGAATATTGATACTTGAGCATGTTGAGTAGCAATGTAGATACAATTTCAAATGGGCTTTTGTGTGCCAATTCCAAAAAAATTATAGTACTCAGGACTAGTATTTGTCCACTATTTTATAGGCACTCTCATCAGGGCAATTGTCATCAGTATTAGGAGGCAGGAGGGCGAGGACACTTTCACCTAACATCTGCAGATTTCCGATGATGGCTGTGGGTTATTTACCAATTATCAAGGTATTTACCTAATTTACTGTGCTGGATAAGATTTCTTTATTGTCAGTGCTTGCATGTCAGAGTGGATATGAAGTGTGATTGAAGGCGTTAGATTCTGGTGTGAATGATTTTCAAGTTAAAAGTAGTGCATTCTTTAGAATTGTTTTTAAGCACAAGGGAAAGAGTGTTACCCATCTGGAAGAAGTGTCTCCTAATTTTAAGAAACTCTGTTGCTAAAAAGAAATTGTACCGAGGCTTGGCAACGGGGTAAAATGACAATTTTTTTTTTTACCTTTGCTATTGGTTTCTTTGCAGCAAGAAATTGGCAACCCAAAAAATTGCACTTTGAGAGCATTCTTGGAACTGAAAAGATACCCATTTATTTTTTTTCCCCAGTGACTTTTGCTCAAAACCCCAAACATTGTTGATCTCCATAACAAAATGCCACTCCTTCCCCCCAACCCCCCCCCTTTTTTTTTTTTTTTTTTTTTTTTTTTTTTTTTTTTTTTTTTTTTTTTTTTTTTTTTTTTTTTTCCACAAGTAAAAAAGGTCAAAAGGAGCAACTCTTTAGAGCTACACACTAAAATTTTGTTTTGAAAAGCTATGGATGCTGAGACAACCCCTTTTTCCTCCCTAACATAAGGATACAATACCACTGTCATGAACTCCCACTGTTTGGGATTAGTTAGCATTAGATCATGGTTTGGATTAGTGAAGCTCAAGCTTGGGTTATTTGTAATAAGATGCACCATTCAAAGAATAAATGTGACACTACTGTTGAATTTCCATATTGCTAAGACATCAACATGCAATAGCATTGCTTTGAAATTGCACATAAAACTAAGTTGGTTTAAAACTACCAACTGCCAATGAAGTTGTGTTTCGTATGTGAATGTCTGTAGGAGAAATACAAAGATAACAATGACGAGCTTTTTACTGACCTTTTTCTTAAATTACAATAATTTCCCTCTTTTCCCCAACGTGATATAGATAGTGAATGTCATTTTCAGTTGCTCGTGAAGTTTGTTCATAATGAGACCAAATTACAAGCTGTTGTCTTAGGCATCCATGTTGCCAATTTAAATAAGCATTTACAAACCAATTCCTATAAATTGTGCTCGTTAATATTAAACACTAATGAGATCCGTTGTTTTTCAAGATGGATTTTCTCTTTCAAGTTGAAAGCTCAGCTTAAGTCGGCTTGTATTTCTACTGCAAACAGCTTGGGGCCAAGACCTGGTGCACTACCGGCGCAATATCTGAAATCACGGATATTATACTCATAACACTGATTATTTTAAGTGCATTGTGTTGACAAGTGGGTGTGTTTACGCTCCCCTGCAGATGATGCGCTTTTGGTGGTTGTCGCATAGGCACGGCTTTGATGGATGACGCAGCGGGCTGTTTAGCGGAGGGATTCTTGGTCTACCTCTGTTGTCATTTATAATTAGTCTTATACTTCATGAAAGATGAAATACCCTCACACCTCTCCCAATGGTCTGAAGTAGTCAAATGTGGGTTTTGGCTTTTTCCTGAGAGAGAGAGAGAGTGCATTTGGTATAGGCTGTGCCGGCATGTTTCATATGGAACTCTTCCAAGTTGCACTGGTTCCTGAATAACTGTTTCCCACTTGGGATCTTCTTTGCTGTGTTAGGCTCTTGCCAAAGCAAACCACAATCTTGAATTATAAGATAAGAAATTGAAGTAAGACAAAAAAATGAGCAAGGACGTACACAGTGGGGATGATTAGCAAAATGTGTGTGATGAAATCAAACTGAAATATGGCAAAGCTAATGTGAAGAAGTCTTAATTGATCTGTGGCAAAAAATGGGAATGGAAAGAAGGCTTGTATACTTTGTTCATCACCAAATTGGCAAGACTCTTCGCATCGTGAATTCATATAGAATAATGCATGCACAACTGCAAGCAACACTACCGCAGCAGACGCAGTGCGCGATGTACGCGCAGCACATGCTCTTGGCAAGAGGCGCACGTGTAAAATGGAAATTACTTTCACGCATGGATAAACCAAAACCGAATATTTTTTGCCTATTAGGTTATGAACAAAGTATAGCTGTTACAAACTTTTTTCCAGAAGTAACAATTAGAAAGTCATAATTTTAAACAATTGTAGTCATTACACCAATGAATGCCAGCAACAGTAACTTAAAATCAAATTTGGTGATGGGATTAATGCTAAAACTAATCGTATATTGACAAAAAAACCAAGGCTGAAAATTGGATGGACTTTAAAGAGAGCATCCAAGTAGCGTAACATTTGCAAGCCATTTCAATTCCTCTAAAGTTGCTTGTCACCGTAGCTGTCAAGCAGCGAAGCCATGCTTCTGCATCATTAGGTGAACAGCAAGTGGACAAAATCACTGGCTAGGGTGTTGATGCGTGGGATTTTTGGAAGGAACTGTCTTGCCAAGAAGTGCCGAGATTGAAGTGAATAACATAGCAGCCAGCCAGGGCTTGAATAATGACTTTTATAGTCTCGCCAGACACGTCATTATGAAAAGGTGAGAAAACAGAGAAGGAGGTACTTAACCATTTTGATTAATATGACTTTCCCTAGCTTGCACTTGGAAAGTGGTTGAGTGAAGGCATGGATGATGGTTTGAGATACAGGAGGTAGGGAGAATAATTACTAAGAAGGTTTCATATAGAATGTAGGTGGATTTCCACTAGGGTCAAGTATCGGTGTCACTGAATTGGAACAAATGAACTCATGCCCTAATAAGGGCACATTGATACAATTTAGGGTACAAATTTACATTATAATGTTAAGTTTCAGCATGTGGGTAGCTATTCAATCAAACTGTGTCACTTGACTCTTGATGCAATTCTTGTGTAGAGCAGGACTTTCCAACTCTAACCATGAACTTTTCCCTCTGTTCTAACTGTACCTGGTTCTAAAGCCATCTCTGGTCTTATCCAAACCCTTTACCTAACCCTTTGACACCAACCCCTAGCCTTAACCCTAATCCTAATGGTACTCTTGCCAAAACCTTTAACCTAATTTCTAATGCTAACTTTTAGCTTTACCCCTAATTCTATACCCAAACCTTTAACCTTACCCCTAATTCTAACTCTTTTGCTTACCCCTAATCCTAATGTACCATTGCCCAAACACTTAAAGGTACATTTGTGATCCTAGCACCTCGTTCTTGGTTTATTGTTCACTAGACATCCCCAAAAAGACGTTATTTCCAAAATTTCAAATCATTCTGACGATACTTTTTGATGTTATACGCAATTGTTTGCATTGCGCTGCCGCTGCCCCATAGGCCACTGTGTTGAAATTTGTCTGTTTATGGACAGAAAATAAAAAATTTCTTTGAGACCAGATCGAATTTGCACATAACATACTATACTTAGGCCAGCAGTTCAGATGAAAATAAAAATCTCAACTTTTTTTAGGTTAAGTTGGGGGAATAAGGCTGTGGATCACGAAATGTCCCTTTAATCTAACCCCTATTATTTAATCCTTGCCTTACCCCTAATTTTATCTGTAGCCATAACCCAAACCATTAATTTAAACCTGAATCCCTAACCCTACTTGCCTCCAATCCTAAAGGTGCCCCTACCTAAACATTTAACCTCTAATACTAAACCCCTATCCTTTCCCTAATTTTAAGTTTAGGTGTAGGTGTATCCAAACCTTTAACCTAACCCCTAACTTCAACCCCAGGCTTACCCCTAATCATAGTGGTACCCTTGTCCAAACCCTTAACCTAACCTTAATCACAGCCTACCCAAACCCTTAAACTGACCTCATACACACTAAAAACAACGTAGTCATTTTCCGTGGTAAGTAGTCAACTATGCACACTATACTCCAAAATAGTGGTCAAATTTTGACCACGAAAAGGGTCAAAATTGACCCTTTTCGTGGTCAAAAGTTGACCCTTTTTGTGGTCAAAATTTGACCACTATTTCGGAGTAGTGTGCATAGTTGACTACTTACCATGGAAAATGACCCCATTGTTTTTAGTGTGTACCCCATCTCTAAGGCATACGCTTTAGGCTAAGCCTAACAATACCCTTGCCTAAACACTTAACCTAGAACTGCCTATGCTGACTTGTAGTTTCCCCCTCATGCTAACTGTACCCCTAGCCTAACCCCAAACAAAAACAGTGACCCTTAACTCTTACTTTAGCTCTTACTTTACAAAATGAATAACTATAATCTGAAACAGGGCATGACCCTAATTGTAAATGTACAGACCATCTCTTAAAGGCATTATCAGTGATTTGCTAAATCAGAAAATCAAAAAAATCATCAAAAATCAGATTTTTGCATTTTTGTAACAAGTTTAGGTACCCTAACTAGGTACAAGTAATAAGACTGAAAGCAACCTAATAAGGGCAAAATCATACATAACTGAATGGAGATTCATATCTTTGAGCACTGCTGTTTCTTCCTTTTCTGTTAAGTTTTCAGTTGCAAAAAATAACTTGTGGGAATTCTACAGACTAGTGTCCTTCATTTATAGGCTATTTCTGCAAATTTCGAATATTTTGAATCTTTTGAGTGAATCACTGATGTTTTTTTTTTTTTTTTTTTTTGGTGGCACTATTTCATCATGGACGGACATAAACGTAGCATTTCCAGCTCTGCCGTTAAGTCCAATCTGGGATCCCAATTCTAATTACAAAATCCCTTATTTTGTGATAAATACGCATTTTTTAGCAATCTCGTTCGCAGGTATAGTTTCCTAGACAATTACCAACGTAACTGTGCAAAAATATCACATTTTGAAAATTGGGGGCGCTCTTAAAAAAATGTGCCAATATTGCTTTAACCTAGAACTGCCTATGCTGACTTGTAGTTTCCCCTTCATGCTAACTGTACCCCTAGCCTAACCCCAAACAAAAACAGTGACCCTTAACTCTTACTTTAGCTCTTAATAAGGGCAAAATCATACATAACTGAATGGAGATTCATATCTTTGAGCACTGCTGTTTCTTCCTTTTCTGTTAAGTTTTCAGTTGCAAAAAATAACTTGTGGGAATTCTACAGACTAGTGTCCTTCATTTATAGGCTATTTCTGCAAATTTCGAATATTTTGAATCTTTTGAGTGAATCACTGATGTGTCTTTAAAGTATGAAAATTTTGAAGTTAAAACTTGAATTTGTTTTTATTGGCTGAATCTGTGCGTTTTCGGTTGTTTTCAGCACAATTTTGTTTCCCCAAAAATTTACGCCCATTTTTCCAGGTTTTTTGCCACTTCTAATTCTCATACCTGCGATAGCTATTAAAAATATTTAATTATGTGCAACTTCATTGTGCTTCAAGGAACTCCCTATACAAACTCACTGCAGTGAAGAGAGAAAAAAACCCTACAAAACGATTATTAACCAAGTGAAGCTCACTAATAAGAGATTGCGAATGGCAATTTTGCAGGACCTTATGTTATTGATTCTTGAAATCAAACAGGGATTACTTGGGAATAATAGTGTGATCGTGCACTTTGTTTGAACGGTCTTTTCTTTGCTTGTTTAGTTAACGTATGGCAATCATCATGCATATGGAACAGACCGTTTTTTGAAGTCCCGAAGGAACTCAATTGTGTTTTGCTATTTGCACAAGACTTATTGGTGCTCGCTCAATTTTTTTTATTTTTTTTAGTTTTATTGATCGTACTCGTCGAGTAGGCACCACAGATAGTCGATATCTCCATCAAGTCAAGCTGTCATCAGGTTGCGAGAATCGTGTCACGTACATCAAAACAGGACAGCAAGATTTTCTGACACAGTGGCAAAAATTAAGTGCTGAAAATATATTGGATTTGGAGTTATGAGGCTTTGAGAAAGCTGTTAAAAGTTTCATGACGTTCGTGCTGTGTGTGTGTAGTTGTTAAACAGTACACCAAAAAAGATTCTTTAGTTTATCAAGCCGATGCAACTTCATTTCACTGGGTCTAAAAATCTTTCTGTAGTCTGAAATTTGATGTACATTTACAACATACAATTGGAAAACAAAACAGAAAAAACAAATTCAGGTCATGCAAGGTTTTCGTAGTAGCTGACATGCCTTATGATGTAATTTGCTTGATATAGCAAAATTACAAAACTCTGCTAGTTTTAGTACACAAAATTATGATTCTTGAAGCAAATCTCTAGGTTTGTGTGTATTACTCAGGTGCCCAATTTTAGCTAAAGGGTCATGAATGAAAACGTTTGCACTTCCTTATTCAGAATTCTTAAGATTTTTGTGCAATATTTGGCTTGGAATATCCATTATTAGAAGTATGATGTATACCTACTTATTGTGAGTATTATATTCAGTCCTTGTTAGCAACTAGGAAGGACCTCTGTCTCAAGGGCTAAGCCGGGGAAGGGGACATGCCAAGTCAATTAGTTATCTACCCCTAAAGAAAAGCGTAATTGAAGGAGCTGATACCGCATCTTACGGTGTGAAAAGTACCCTTAACTCCCCTCAGATGTAGGTAAGCTGAGATGGCACAAGGTAAAAAGCATTGTGTCATAATGCCCTAAATGTGACGATTTACAATTCAGCGGAGCACACACAAGCTTCACAAAACTCGCAAGTTAAAATTTCCGACTTGATGGTGGTATTGATCCGCCGAAAAGATCGCCGGCAACTTGTTATAAATCACGTAATGCTTGAAACTGATACAGACACTGACAGGGCTGGAGATGGAGAGTACTTTACCGAAATGGTCTCAAATAGGCCAAAGATTCATTCTCTTATTTCCCGACATGTGTGACTTGAAAGATAATGTGTAGTCGGCGGCATTCGCATGGAGGATTCTTAAGCTAATTGTGGAGTATGATATGGTCACCAATTATCTAACCTCACGTTGGTTGTGGACTTAATAGGGGAGAGCGTTCTTGTTTGATCTAGACTGGGGGTCATCTGGTGCATGCCCGAATGCTGTAGGATTGTACCAATAACAATAAAGGTTGGAGGATATTTCTGTGGATCAAGGGTTTCTCGGATTGTGATTGATCCACCCTTATGTCAGCAAAAAGCACATGTGCCAGTTGTGTAAGTGTGTGTATGTGATCTCTGTGTGCACAGTGGTGGCAAAGTGACAGACCAGGGCCCCGTGAAGGAGACTTTTTTGCAGGAGTAGGTAATCTGCGTTTTAAAGTACTCACCGGTGTATCAAGGAAACTCTTCCTATTGAACAACACTTGTGCGATGTGGCAACTACGAGTGTGAGGCTTCAATTTCCCGTTTGCGCGGAGGGGTTCGCGGGCGACAGTGCCAGTCGGCGGGGGAAAGAACTGCAGAACTGCTCAAGGTATCTCAATACATCAATGTCCGATTGAATAATGTTTGTAATTTTGTTGGTGTCTGGTTGTATACACGCGTGCTAAACAACGGGTCACGGAGAGTCAGCCGGTATAATAGAAAATAGTTTGTGTCGAGGGGAAGTGGACCATTATTGGTCAAGTGCGATTTGTATGGAGGAATTCTTAGGAGCATGAGGCACCTCCGGTCAGCAGGCAACTGGAGCGAGAGAGTTATGGCTAGCGATATCCTTGAGGGCATCCTCAAGGAACGAACATCTGAGAGTCTGTTGTTGCACTCTAACAGTTTGGTTTAATGGACCACCATGTACAAGTAAACATGCATGGCTGTAATACGGTCGAGATGGCTCAAGATAACATTCGGCTGACCTGTTTTTTGTTTTCTCAAGTTTTCCTCACTTTGTTTAATTTTGAGTTAATAAAGTAGATTTTCATTTAATTTATTCCTGCTTGTTAACAATAACATTCAATATGTGCAAAGATGGAAAAGTAATACCCTGGCTTAAGAAGTTCAATACAAATTGTGTGCAGTATTTACAAGTCATTCTTTTTTAATTAAGTCAACATTTCAGGCTTTTTGTGTGAAATTCTCTGACAAATAGAGCTCATTTTTTCACAAGCCATATTTTTTATTAACTTTTGCAGTAATCTTTTTACAAATAAAAGATTTTGTTCACTTCTTACTCTTAGAACCAATATCTTAACATTTGCAGTGAATTATTAATTATATTATTATTTTTTTGCAAATAAAGATAATTTGTAGTTTTTTATATAGGCCCCTCTTCCAGGTTATAATTTTCCTGAAGGAGGCCGATTTGTATAAATATTTTTATTAACTTTTTAAAAGGTTGTGATTGGTATTTATGGTGATTGTGTTAAAGGTTGATGTTTTTAAACGTAATATAATTATGAAAACGTAATGACACGATATATAACACATTGTGTTGAGTGTCGTTAAATTTTAATACTCACCCGCACGCACTCCTGTCCAAGGCACACTTTACGCAGCTTTAACTTAACTGTCCTCAAACAAATAATCAATTTGGGTTTTAAAATGTTTTCCAAGCCATGTTTTTTTGTGATCATTGTCTGGGGAATTTTTCCTTGCAAATTAAGAGATAGGATTTCCCCAAGCCTTGATTTTTAATAACTTCTAAATTTGATTTGTCCTTCCCAAATATACCGTTTTTTTTATTAATCAAAATATGGATTTAAGATTGAAGTGGTTGTGTGCAAATTGATATAATGCACAAGTAGAGCTTTTTATTATATATTGCTGTGGCATCTTTTCAAAACATAATTCAATTTTTAATCAAAAAACTGTTTTGAAGGTTACAAGTTTTGTACCAATTGACAAATTGAACACACATAGAAGCATTTTAAAAGGTTACTATAGGCAACCAGACAGCCCTAAGCATGGTAGATTAAATAATTTGTGATACATTTTTAGCATCTCAGTATTAACATTTCATTAACATTTCTATGATAGTTTCATGATAGGATGGTTGCATTATTTGATTGAGGTCTTGCACAAATTTCTAAGGCTTTGGAAGGACTTTTCATTCAAAGTGTTTCAAAGAAGTTAAGAGTTGGGTTTACTGTGAAACCATTTAATTTTGTGCTGCAAATCAAATCATTGAAAGGATTGATTTTGAAAACATTATTTCTGCCAAAATTTCTTTTTGTGAAATTTTGTTGTTTCTCATCTGTGTGATGTGTAGCCTTGTTCAAGGCTGTCTGCTAAGAACTGACAAACTTGCTAATTTTTTATCGACATTTATTCTCAATTATTTGAACATTGTGTTTGCAGGTTTGAAATCAGTGGTTTAGCATTGAAGGGGCTACCCTGTCTAGAGAAAGATTCAATAAAAAAATAAATTGGTATACTCCTTGGTGGTCTGTTGTGCACACTGGATCTAGAAGCCTGCTAGTCTGGGTATAAAAACCACAAATACCTATGTGGTCAGGTGCAGTGGCAAAGCTACTCAGGGCGACTGCCTGAGTGGAATTTATTGAACTTGCTATTGGAAGGCTGGAAGCATGGAACATAGGCCAGGTGGAATTAGAGCCACCAAATTAGATGCTTGATAAATGAATTTTTGCCATGGTATTGCTATTTCTTTAGTTTTAGGGAGGGGGAATATGCTCCACTCCTCGCATGATTTCTGCCTAATATGATCTGTGACATTATTTGTATCAGACATGTGAACCAGTGAATGAAGTTGGTAGAGCGCCTTGAACAAGGCTATGTGATGTGCAACTCATCTGTTTTAAGCAGATGATTTAAAGGAGTTTTAGTCTTGATTTTTCACAACTATCCCTGACATTTTCAACAAATTAAATGCTGTTGAATTGAAACATGGATGTGACCGTGTGTTAGACGCTGCACCTCCTCCACCACGTTCACCAATGAGATGTGATATGGATAGGTCTGAGTGACTTATGGGTGGAGCAGTTCCAAATGTAATCCAGTCACCCGTGCTCTTTGATTTCTTTCTGACAAACACTTTTTGATTGGCTGCTGAAAAGTGTATTTTATCTAAAAAAAGATGACTTTTACTCCTGGTTCTGTAATAATTGGTACCAGCCTCCTCTAGAGTAGCATACCAATGGAAGTCAGGGGCTGTTACCTGCTGCTATAAAAGTATTTGTTTAGTTTTTCTTTAAATTGGTGTTCAGTTAGCTCTGATGACTGGGGTGGGGGGGACACTGCACCATGGTTTTAAGAGTTCTTGATGTTTCTATTTTTTGTCTTTTTTTAAACTAATCTAAATCTGTCACATAAGGGGTGTGCATCTATAGTTGGCTGTTCCTTTTGGAATCTGTACCCCCTATGGAAAATTTAAAGTCTCATTTTCAAGCATATAGTTAGCACAGGTGCCTATATCATTTGAAATCCCAACTCTTCCTGTTGAAGACTGGCTGGTATTCTGAATGGGAGTCTTTAGACCTGGGTTTAAACCTGGGTTAGTTCTACTTGAGTGGACCTTTTTTCCTTCCAACATACTAAAAAATGTTCTCATGAGGAATTTTCTCACCCGTTACATTTAACTTTCACAGTATTTTGAAAGGACTTATGAAAAAGTCCACTCATGTTGGACTTACCCTGCTTTAAGAGGTCTAAAGTCGAACTCCCTTTCAAAACACCAGCCTATATGCCTAAATCTTGCACATGAGCAGAATATTTCAAATGAGATAGCCCATTATATGCCTCTGTAGACACCTCAAACTTTTGAAATCTCTTGCCTTGTTTTCCCCAAACAACTACACTAAGCTGTTTTTATGCATTTTGTGTACTATAGCATGCATAGGAATGGGGCATGCGCAGACTGAAATTCTGGCAAAATGAATTTCCAACACTGTACAGGTGTAGGGAGTTGAAACAGGTGTCAAAATGTGAATGTATTAAAATACTTTATTTGCTTATTTTTATTAAAATCACATCTTGCTATCCACAGTGATTATTCACAAAAATAGACATTTTAAAACCATTTTCAGTGCAGCAATGTGCAGGACATTACTTTTATCATGGAGCCTGGGTGTTACTTGAATGTATGGTATTAACATGAAGCCTTCATAATTCTATCCAAACATAACCTGCGTTTTAGATTCCAAGTGACTGTACTATAAGTTTTGTTCATGCGAGATTTTAACAATTCTTGTTTGAAGAAAAGGAGAGAGAAAAACACATATTTGTACGGAACATCTGATCCAACGGAGAAGGTGCTTGCACTTGTGTGTTTTTAATCGGTCATCGCAAGGCATGCGTATAGCTCGGCATCCACAGGAGAGTGGCTTTGCCAATAGGTTTCCCTGGAATGTAATGCTATCCACTTTACATCATTGAGGAATCTTGTTCTAGCTGGGTGTATCTAAACATCAGTGAAAGTACAGCAGGCAATCTTATCTAATAGGTCCAGTGACACCAGACAATGAGCCTCAAGCCTGTTATTTTCAACATGGCTTGGGCTTATTCTGTAATGTCACAAAACCTATTTGATGATAAGTTGGCTATGCGTCAGAGCTGTGACTGAAGAGAATCGGTGTTCTGCTTGCAGGTTTTTATTATTTGTTTGGAAAGGTATAATTTGGTGATTTGAATTTCAGAAAGGTAAAGATTACACAGGAGGGAACTTACGACAAGGCATTATTTCATCTGCCCTAAGACCGGCATCAAATCATCACAAAAGTTCTTGCCTTGTCTCCCTAGGATACAATTTATTATACCATGTTCAGTGTAAGTGCCACTTATATACTTATTTTGTTGGAAGGTAAGGCCCCAAGTTCTGCCAAAATACATTATAGCTATTATAGTATATTTACCGTAAGGGTTGCATCATGACCTTGGTCTTCACTAGTGTTATCACTTTATACTTTATCAAAGGTCATGTTTCTTCTTATAGTGAACACACTGTAGCCTTTACAGTCTGTGCAGTCTAGTTACAATGACAGATTGCTCTCACTTGCTGGTGCTCACCTGAAATTCACCTCAGAATTGTTTATTCTTATGCTATAGGTAAAGGGAACAAGGTTGTATGATCAACCTTACAATTCCCTCTGAAAGCTTATGAAGTTCACCACTTGCTGGGACATCAAAAGTATGTACCCAGAAACTAACATCATTTTTTTTCAATGCACAGGTGCATATGGGTCATTGAACTGCAGCACTGGGTATGAGGCTACTTGGAAACCTGTTGTGAATGCATTCCACAGGTGAAAATAGAATTGAGATAATGGAATTCCCCCACAGACTAACCTATCCTTCACCCATTGTTAGATTGAGTTAGTATTCTGAAGCAGATGTGAAGTCTCATGAATTTGATTTGTTCCCGTCTGTTTGATATGAGGCGATAAAACACGGTTTTGCATGCCAGAATCTCCGACAGCATGCAAGTCGCTTGCATTTTCCTTATCACACAAAGCTACTTTATGTGAGTTATTTGATTCTTTAATGAATGAAACAGCGTGCAATTTATTGCATTTGACTTAGTTTTATTATCACTAACCAAATGAACGTAATGTTTTTATTACATATCTGTCTGAGAATAAAAGTCCCTCTCTCGGAGTAAAACCATGTCACATCGTCTCATGTAACACGCAATTGTATTATCTTTTCTTTGAATAACTCTTCTCTTGTGGCATTTTTCCTCTACTTAGAGGAAAAACAATGGTGCTGTCACCCACGCTCTATGAGATCATAATCCAATTTCAGTCTACAAATATTGCTATTTCCTTTAAATATTACAGTGATAATAGTACCTAAAATGGATTAATTGTGTTTACACTGATACATATGTAATATAAATGTTGTAAGTTACTTCAAGCTATTTATACTTCCATAGATTTGTTCAATTTGAAACTATTGTCTGGGGATCTAATGTAGATATCTGAACTATATAGTGTTTTTTTGTGTGTGTCACTTCATTAAAAGTTTTTGGCAATTCTATTCATTCTGAGAGGTATACTGTATCTATACGACTTTTACTTGGCATGGATTGAGGCCAACATTTTGCATTGCTTCACCTGAACTAGTAATTTATCGTTATGCATTAAAGAAATGTGTTGTATGGCATGTATGCTGTAAATAAGAGAGCATGACCTATTGATTGCCGCAGCCTTTAAAAGCGCAAAGTGATGGTGGTTAAATTGAATTTTACGGATAGTGACAAAGAACAGCTTATGTCTGAAGCAAAGACATATAAGTCCACTTAAACTTGGAAATGTTAGCACCTTCTGCACATAGCCAAGACAACTGTGATGATCATCAAACATAACTTTACCGTGGTGGTACCTCTAATATAATAATAATAATCAGTTTTATATAGCGCTTTACCACTGTAAACAGTCTCCAAGCGCTGTTGTCTATTATTATTACGCTGCCATTAGGAAATCGTCACAATCATTTCGCTTCATCTAGGTGGCTGCCGGCCAAGCGCACATCCCTATCAGTACTTAGATTGTAATATCCCCCATACCTTGACAGCTCCCCAGATTTCACTTGGGTCGGTGAGGCAATTGAGATTAAGTGTCTTTCCCAGGGACACAAACACGTTGGCCTCGGCGGGGCTCGAACTCACGCCCTAATGATCACGAGTCCTGCACTTTTCCACTGGACCACACGCGCTCTCCTAATCTCACCCAAACTCTCTACTCTATAGGAACCCTAGTTGTAGCCTCCAAGGATGAAGGCAATGCAAAATACATATTGTCCCAAATCAACTGTAACATAGCATTACAATATCCTTCTGAATGTCTCTGAAGAACCTGGCAGCATAGCTTATTTTTATGCAGTGTTCCCATGGTCAAATAGCTCAAAGGGTCCTTGTACTAAGGCATCTAACACTAGACATGCTAAAATTTCCACTTGAAAAAGGTATTTATTATTTGCCTTTACTTCTCTGATATGTCAACTAACCATTGGATAGCGCACCAACCAAACATGTACTTTATCTGTGGCTAGGTCAATGGGAAGCCTTTCTGCCGCGGGCTGGTTCTCTTCTCTGGAAACACAGTATACGGTTGGTTTGGGGTTTGACAGACTGAGATGGGTAGAGTTCATACAAGAGTGCATGTAGTCAATATGTAGAATGTAGTTTTGAAGTGTATTGATTGGTGGTACGCAGTGTATCGGAGTGATGCATCTGTTTTGGTGAGAGGAAGGTCTTGTTTTGTAGGTTAGCTGGACTTGTTGTCAAGTGGCGTCCGTCTAGGGAGTTTAAGTGTGTAACGCACACGCCTGACAGTCGCGCAACAGGAAGAGAGCGGCTAATTGAAGAACCAAGCCAAAAACGGCTTGCAGCGGGCTACGAGTGGATGACTGGTTTTGGTTGATTCGGTGAAGTTTTGTTGCTTTTGAGCAATTTACAACTAAATATTTTGAAAATAGATCTTTTGTTTTATTATTTGATTTTTCGTTTATGTGTTTGCGTGTTTTAATGTATGCATTTATTTGTTTTGTTCATATTTGTGTGTGCGTGTATTTTAATGTATGCATTTATTTGTCTCTGCATGTGTGTGCGCGTGCATGTGTGCAAAGGTGAGATACCAGAAGCATACTTTGCTCCTGGCCCACAACCATTTTACTAACCTCACAAATTTGTAATATTGAAACCAATACATTGATGAAATAAATCACATAGCTACCACTATAACATGAGCAAACATTGTGCTCTAGGAGCACAGTTTGTTGACAACATTTCAGTCTTGCTGAATATTAAATATATGCAAGTTAAAGAGTTTGTGTCTGATCACCTAAGTTTTAAACTTGCCTTATAATTGAAATATGTAACTACATTTTTTGCACCATTCAAACATCAGATACAAGTTTCCAAAAATAGATTTGTTCTTACTGAATAAATAACTCAAACAAGATGTTTTCCACATGGTTACGGTAATCAGACGAGAAGTTATTTCTTTTAGATCTTTTTTATTAGAATTCCAAAAGAGTTTTATTGCAAGCTGCAATATTTTGATAGTATACAACATTGAGATTCACCATTTGCAGGTTGATAAATACAATTTGTTTGTCATACTATTAGGAATGCCACATTGAATCTCACATTTTGAGTAAAACTCAAGTTGGTAATATCAAACCGCATCCGCGCACCTGCCTAACCTCCCCAAATGCAATGTCGTGATACTGTAAACACAATCCCTTTTTCTATTGCTAGTCAAGCCAGGCTAGTGTTGCACAAGTTGGTATTGAATAGCATAGGGGATAATTAATATATGGTTCTTTTTCACTCTTACTTTGCATAAGAAATTTATATTCCATGCACAGAGCCGAGGTTTGCAATACTTGGGGTCATAATGGCATCATACAATGTCGATTCCTCGCACGATTAACATTTCCAAGGAAGCCAGCACGTTTTCTCAGTCACCCGAGGACGGGCTCTCCACGCTTCTTGCCATTGGCCAAGGGATAAACGTTATGGAAGCGAGTTCAGCCTGCCAAAAACCTATTGTGGAGGCGAAACCGCTATCAGCCAAAATTTCGTAGTGAAAAGTTACGTTGATGAATTTAACGGTGATTACACCCTGTGGTGCAGTCTTATTCACAGGACACACGCGAGATGGTTTGAATAAAAGGGGGGCCTAATTATATTTGGCACCCTGAAGCGCCCATCGCAGTGGTACAATGAAACTTGGAACGCAGAAGAACTGCAAGTTTTTATGGGCGACATCGCGCTCTGGAAAAATGATCATGCATTGCAGGGGATCGAACTGATAAAAATGCAAATTGAATGACAGGAAGCTCCGTAATGTTTACAATTGCAAAATTGGTAATTTTTGTCTCGCCGGTTTAGCATACAACTTCTTCTCCACCTTAATACATACAGCATGTACTGTTTTCGCCCACTCACAATCACTGGCGAATGATCGAGCATGCCGGCTGGAACCTCACAAGTTTTCCCAAAAAAGCGGAAGGGAATTGTATTGATGCAGAAATTTGCCAGCTCATAGGGAGCTTTGTGTTTACAAATTGAAACCCGTCGGTAATTTGTTGCCCCCCCGGTAATTTGATGAGTAACGCCTCCACCAATCTAGATGATATACCTGGGGAGATTGCTCCTGCAATTTTCTCATTTACCACACCTTTGCAATACACCACCTCTGTACATGTAGACCGCAACACCAAGTGGCTTTTATAATGCTATAAAGGTGAGAGGTAAATTGGAAAGTGAAATAATCAAGGAAAGTTTTTTATTGAAATTAGGAAGAAGTAAAGAGGTACTTGAGCATCTTGGTAGTAGAGTCTCAACTCTGATTCCTCCCGGTAAAATAATAGAAACAAAGGAAAAGAATTTCATAATTATTGTCTCCACCTCAGCATGCCGTGTAGCCTTAATGCCATACAATGTGTAAATAAGCTTCGTTAAAACCTGAATACAATGTTTTACGTAGTTTACGCACCCAGAGACATGCTTAACTTTTTTGGAGTAGAATTTTCAGTTGACAGAAGGGTGGATGATGATTAGAAAACTTGGCCTTCAACTGAACTGAAGATTGCTAAATTTACAAAGCACTGTAAATAGGTATATTTTGATAAGAACTTAAATTGGTAGCTCGTCAGTGGGCAGTCATGGGGGATTCCTGATTGTAAATAGGGTGATGAGAAAACAATACAGAACAACAGTGATTGGTCGTAAAGGATGCATGAGTGTGCAAGTGCACAATGAGAGTAAATACGTCATCAAGTTACTACAGTTTGATTAGTTCTAAGAAGGTGATTTTTGTGTTGTTTTTTTATCCCCTGGACCACTTTAGCAGTAGGGGGATTTTGATATATCGAAATATCGGCTAGTTGTATTCGCTCATTAGCCAAATATGTGACATTTTGGTAACAAGCTGATGTTCAGTATAGGTCGGGGAACAGGTGTACTATCATGGACAAAAAGTGTCCCCGAAAATTCCCCTGGTGCATTTCCAAAATTCAAGATGGCGTCCAAAATGGCCGTTTTTAGAAATTTTTATATATTTTTGGAAACCTATACATGTTAAAAAAGAAGTCCAAACAATGTTTTGGGAGGGGGAATCTATTTAAACATAACCAAGGAGTTTCAACATTGACAAGTTATTCAAAATTCAAAATGGCGCCCAAAAATGGCCGCCATTTTTATTTGCGAAATGTTAGCGCCCCAAAAAAAAAAAGGGTTGTCAGAAAAATGTTATTAAGAGGACGAAAGATATTACTAAGTTATGGGAATCCAATAATTACCATCATAAATATTTTGCTATTGAACATATTGATATCAAATATTATACCAAGTAAATAAGTATAAAAATAAAAGCATTCCTTCATTAATCAGAGTTCCTCTTTCTTCACATCTTAGGACAGTATTTGCATATAGAAATCTCCTTTCACCAGCGTGCACCAATTAAGGGGATTTATACCCAATCAAAATCCCAAACATCATATGGGGATCAAAAATAATCTAAGATAACAAAAAAAAATAAATAAAAAATGGCTCTGTAATGACGGACATTAGATCATAGGTATGACTTCACATTAGAGGTGGTTGGATCAAAAATTGGTATTTGGTTCTCCCATCACCATGGACAAACAGTGTACGCGGCGTCGAAAAACATGCCTTTTGGTTTCCAATTTTGGGCGGAGTAATTAATTATGTTTCTTCCGGTGGAAATTAATGGAAAAACAAGACAATTTTGATAGGGTTTGATTCCCTTTTAAGGGGTTCTGTATGGGAGCCCCAGTTTTTCAACATTTGCGTCTCAGATGGCAAATGGGAGATTGTCGCAGTGATCCTGCGGCATACGGAACGCACTTGGAATGGCTTGCGTTCCTTGGGCCTTGGAGGCGTGCAGCAGAGATACCTGATCACGTTGGGTCAAATCTTCCACCGATGGCACTTGGAATGCAGGCAAGGGCCGTAAGCTTCTGCTTTCACCTTGGAAGTCGGGTGTGCAAAAAGAGAATTAACATCACTCTAGATGGAGATGGACTGTCGCATGGCCCGGGCACCACGGTGCCTTGCCCTCATGGACCTCAGCCTCTACTTCAATAAAACATCCAAGCGACGATGCCAAGACACAGCTCGTGGGGGCGGGGGGATGCGGCTTCGGCGCCTGCATACACCAGTTGTGCTTTGGAATGCGCGGTTGGTGAGTGCGCTGCACCTGTGTCACTTCGCAGGGATTGTGTCGTTATGAATGATGTAGTGAGACTTGTTAGTGGTGCATTTGGTGACGCCTAGAGAATACCTTCCAGTTCTGTGAATAGTCCTGCAAAACTTTAGGAGGAGGGTGATGAACCTGGTGGCCTTGTCCCACAACCAACACCCTCGGGGATCAGAGTAGTCACGCAATTGCTTCGGCCCAGTCCAGGATGCGCAGTCGCGGTGGGCCTGTCAATCAGCCTGGAGATCGATGACAGATTGATCTCAGTGGGTTTCGTCCTCTGAACTTGGATCTAAAGCGTTATGTGGACAGGCCTCTGTAAGCCAGGGGGCTGTACCTTTGTGGGAGGGCATGAGTCGACCTCGGCAGACTCAGAGCTGGCACTGGTCGTACAAAGCGCTCCCATCGCTGATCGGCGTGGGACTTTCACGGTGGATACGATTGGGGAGAGCCAAGGGCCACTGGCCACATCAGGTGACTGGGAGGTCTATAGGTCCCCGGAGGGAGTCCCGGGCTTGATTCAACATGGACGGTGAGCGGATCGGGCACTCGGATTTTGGATGCACCATCTGCGCTTTCATTGGCCCATAAATTTATTATTAGTCCACGCCAGGATCCTACGATATGTAACAATCTGTGGGTGTGTCCTTGGTGTAAGATATTAATGAGTTAGATAGAGTAAAGGCTTCATTTTACGAATTAAGCTGTACAATCCCTGTAATCATTTGATCCTCTTATAGAGATTTCCATGCTTAGGCAAATTCATGATGTCTTAAATGAAGAATGAACCAGTATGTTGGTTACTATTTACAACTCGCACTTTTATATGGGCCTGATGTGGACTTTAGTTCGAAATAGCGTGATTTATTATAGGTCTGTGTTTAAATTAAGCAACCATATTCAACCAATTTTCCTTTTTATAATAGCAATTATCTCTTTCCACACAAATTCCCCCGGTATCGGTATGCTTTACTTTTAACATGGAAGTTACGTTTAGCAAGTTTACACTTCTTACTTCCATTTGTGAGCTTTCAAAGTGAACAACAAAAATGATTACAATTCCAACTTATTTATTTTCATTCCATCTATAATAATGGTAGTTGGTAATATTGATAAGCTGGAGTAGTAATTGTACAAAAACAACTTGCCCTTTTAGTAGTTAAGTTTAGTATCGGTGTGAGAAAGGACCAACCAAATCGTTTATATTCCTGTGGCCTAAGTTTTATTTAGCTAAAATTGACCATGTAATATTTCATCAGGATACGGATTCAAAAAGCAGCAAATTTGGGGCGCCCTTTTGGATACTTGCAAAGGTTTTAAATCCATCTTTATAGTGTGTTTATGTAATACTTAATATGCCTCAAAACTATGGTGGGGATACCATACTTTTTTTTAGAGAGGGTATTTAGGGTTGTGAATCATTATGAACAAAATAAAAAAATGTCGGCCATTTTGGACGCCCATCTTGGATTTGAAGAATGCACCATGGGATTTTCGGGGGGACTGTTTATCAGTGATTCTCTACACAATTCTGGACATATCTGAAAAAAATCACTTGTACCAAAAATGTCCAGGTTAAAACTACTACTATTGGCCATTATGTTCAAAGGTCATACTGTGTATTTCGGACTTCCGATTTATTCCCCTGAAAAACATTGAAATCTCTCTTACAAGTTTTCGCTGCGTATCCCGGGAATACTGTGCGAAGTCTCTCTTAACCTGCCGGGTGTGATCGTGCAAGTTTACAGTGCCAGGATTGTGCATGTGTGATTTTATTTATTTAAATTTTGTTTAATGTGAAGATATGTTGGGTCGCATGATGCATACAAATCTGTTGGATTGAATATTCCCTACATGAGGCCTAGCCGATTTGTTCGTATTTTATACTCCTTGACTGTTGAGTATTTTAATTGTGCTACATGACATCATCTTCCATCCTTTTCGGCTGATTGTGAACGGATGGCATGGCTGCTAGATTAAAAAGAATTCAGGCGTGTAATTCTCATATTGTTGTTGGTTATCGATCCCAAACGAAGGTTATTACTGATACTAAATGATTTCATTCATAAAATAGGTTTTCCATGTTTATTTGGACGACAATAATGAAAGAACCTAATCAGGTGCAAAAGTACTTTTCGGGGTTTCCTGGTACGATTTATGCAGATGGCCGTATGTCTCCATGCTATTACTTCTCACAATCACTGACCTTGGGCATTTCAACTTTGTGACAGAAATGCGATGACGCCCTCGCCCGCGATTCTCCCATCCTGAACTTTCCAATTACGCATTTCAGTTGTGGTATAGCTTTCTTAATGGAGTGTATTGATGGTGTAAAGGGGCACTTTGTTTGGGTAGCTATTGTTTTGATTTCTACTGTGTGATTTCTTTGGGTGTTCTTTAAGCAATGAACCAAAATGTTGGTTCAAATGGAAATCTTTGAACTGCCAGAAAAGTTATTTTATGGGTTAGTGCGTAAGTGCAGTTTATGGATGGGTGTCTTGGAGTCCAAAATAAAATAGTACGCATTTTAATGTGATTTTTTTCAAGGACTTCTGCGGGAATAGGTCCAAAGTGCCTGACAAATTCTAATGGAAGCTAAAGAGTTCCATATGGTTGGTTAGAGCATTAATAGGATTTAAAGTGAATGACCTTTAAAGACAAAGTGCACCAGTTAGAATTAAATGCTAAAGATAACAAATTAAAAAATTGAATTTATTCTGATTTTAATTGACATTAACATTTTCCCGAATGTATTAATGTTTAATTATCAGTATTTTCAAATGTAATCAACAATTTGACTTAGTATTCTGAAGGGGATTTAAATCAAAATTAGAAGGCAGTAATAAAAATACTAAAATTTTAAAAATATTGAACATGTGCTCCTCATCTAGCTTGTGCTTGTTGTGTCTGTAGTATGTGCAGCCATGTTGGCCTGTGGCTTTATGCATGTTTGCTGTGGTTTGTCCTATACATGTTTGTCTGTATATCACATGGTACATGCAAAGTGAGGGATATGTCAAGCACATCAAAATGTGCTTGGGAAGTGCTCTATTGCAGGAGATTCAGAGATTAAGTAACAATAAACAAACATGTGATTGCATTGGAATTATTAGAAGCTGTGAGATTTGGACATCACTCAGGAGATATTGACAGACAGACAATTCAATGTCATGTGATATAACAAAAAAACGGTTTCAATATTTGGGTATGTCTGAAATTAATTCACCCGCTTCAAAGCATTGGTACATCCAATGTCTGCGGCAAAATAGCTCTCATTTGTCAGTGCTTTTGATTATACTCACTGTCACTGGTTGAATGTGGTATTTATAACTCAAAAGTGGTCAGGCTGAAAATTTATGAATTTCTTGCGTTATATATTAATTGTTGACTATGGCCATGAAACATGAGCGAAACAGAAAAAAGAAGCAATTAAAGTTCTATACATTGTTCATTTTATTCTGGTTTGTGAAAGATTCTTGTCGATTTGGTCGGAGGTGCATGTTTCAAAAATCATCTTCGGTATCCACTTTGATGAGGCAGCACTTGTGGAAACTTTAAACTCCAGGTTAATGATTAATTTACCCCTAGCATTCCTCCTACATAATTAAAGTACGCACCAAGTATTTAGCACCGATGGAATCAATTATTCAGGTTCTAAAAGGTGAAAACTTGCCCTTCAAGTTTATGCATGAGGATGATGAAATGATTTGGGGGATCTGCAGATGGTTTTGGCGGACAATATGCAAGAGATAGCAAGCCGCAAATTAATTCATTTCTGCATTACAAAACTAAGATAATATTCAAATTCTGAAGCTTTACACCACAAAAGTAATTCGCCAGAGAAAAAACTCCCCCAAATTACTGGTGGTACAGTAAACATGCCTTTCAGGGATGCCAACATCGAGCGGGGTTAGATTGATTTTATAATAAGCACATTGTAGCTGCTATCTAAGCACATAATGTGATAATAGGATTATGTTGTTGAGATAAACCGGTACCTGAAATAACCGAGTGTGCTGTTGTAGCATCTTATCATGGATATGTTACTATATGTAGAAGATAGAGTGGATTTGGTGTGTGAGTATAGTGCTTATCAATTAGAGCTGAGTAGTAGAAATAACAAAACTGATGATGAGATAATAATAGTAACCAGCATTTATAGTATTTATCCAAACATGATCATAGTAATTTGCAGAAGAAACTGCAATAAGAGGTGTGTGGAAACAATAATTAACAACAATAAATGACCCTTCACACATAACAGGTGTCCCTAAAAATGGAAAATTCTGATTTGGACTTAATGAAATTGTAGCTTTATATCAAAAATATCCCTGTGAAATGATATGCTGTGAATTATTGACTTATTATGACACAAAATATGGATGCCATAAACCTCAACTGGATGCATTCTTCAATGAAGATGTCCCGTTGATTTGATGAGGTTTTAGTGCCCAAGAGACAGAAAAATACAAAGCAGTCAAAAATATTGTTAGATCTGTTATATATCCTAATAAGGAAAAAGCAAAGGCAGTTTTTGAAATAAAAGTATATGAGTAGCCATGCAATAGCGTGCTTGATGTTCATTCCATATTATGGGGCTATGATTATTATGCCAAAAACCTTTCCATTCAGAAAGGAACCTGTTGGAGGTCATTCCTTAATCTAGAATCACAAGAACTCACCATCACCAAGAAAAGTACATTAAAATTTTATACAAAATTCTTATTTTAAATTCATTACTTCTGTGGAAGATTTAAGTAGTCTTCAGCATCGCAGAGGAAACCTAAATTAATATTAGAATAGATTTATAAGCAGGGTCCAATTTTAGATGCAGGAGGAAACCAAAATATCTGGAGAAAATGTGTGAAAGTGTGAAGTCACAGCAGTTATTGATTACTTTTTTGTTCAATGTTGATCTCTGTTGTTAAAGAGATAAATTGAGCTATTTTCTACCTTAATGTTCTAAAAATTATCCTATAGTGGGTAATGGGGAAATTGTGTATATTACCCAGACTCGCACACCACTATGTGTGAGCATAGGGAACACTGAGTTTGTTACCCAGACAAAAAGGCCACTGCATGTAAGCATTGCAGAAATTGTGTATGTTACCAGACTCACTATATGCAAGAAAATGGTACATCGTGTTTGTTACCTGAACTCACAGACTTCTGTGTGTAAGCTTAGAGGTTACTGTGTTGGTGTCCAAAGTATGCATGGAGGTTTTTCTCAAATTAAACAAGAATTTAATAATTATGCTTAGAGAGATGTCATTTGTGCCATGAAATATTTCTAGTTATAGAAATATCTTTAGGTCAATGGATTGAATTGTGAAGGCAAAAGACCTCGATATCGCAAATGAACCTTCGGCAACTAAATGTAAACCCAATGTGCCTGTCCTATTGACTGCTGTCAAAACCATCTACCATGGGGTCTTTGATGTGCTTTCTAAATGAATGCATCACTCTTGCTCATATCATCGAATCAAAGCATGGTTTGTCCACTGACTGGGTTCAATCCCCAGACAGTAGTTTACAAAGTGTTGTTTCATCAGCTTGAAATTTTTTTTAACACAATGTTACATTTTAGGTACCTTTACTATGAAAACACCCATATACTGGTGCCCCCTATGCTTACACATAGTGGTCTGGGAGTCTGGTAACATACATAATCTACCCTATGCTTGACACATAGTTGTCAGGGGAATGTATACAATGTCCCCTATGCTTACACATAGTGGTCTGTGAGTCTGGGTAACGTATTATATAATGTCTCTTATGTTTTAACACATAGTGGTCTGTGAGTCTGGGTAACATGCACGATGTCCCCTGTAGATATATAGTGATCTGCGAGTCTGGGCAACACACAAATGTCCCCTATGCTTACACACAGTGATATGCTAGTCTGGGTAACATACGCAATGTCTCCTATGCTTGCACATAGTGGTGTGTCAGCCTTGGAAATCTACACAATGCTCATAGTATCCAAATGATAATTTGAATCTCCGGAATTATCTTGAGTGATAGTGCTTCAAATCAAATGGAAAAACAATATTGAAATTTCAGAGTGGACCTGTAAGGAGAGTGAATGATGATCTCCCCAAAAACAATTATTTGATGAGATATCATTGATAAATCTAACAGTAGCTAATTAACAGTGGAGCAGAGTACTAATGAGAAGTATTTTTATCTATAGAGGAATAAATTGCATATTCATTGAGTACACTGAACCATTGATTTGAGCAATTCCTATTCTTAAGAGAAAGAATGAGAGGTATTCATTTGCAACTGTTTAAATCCCCATTGTAATGGTAAATTTACATGCTTGAAGAGGGAAGCAATTTGTGTTCTTTCACAATATAGTGGGCTCTACAATTTCACAAGTAAATTTACACAAGGAGCTAGCAGGTGATTTTATATTGTAGCATTTGATAGGAATAACATATATGTCATATCAATTTGCAGTTAGTAACTGAGCGTCACAAGCAATTAATAAGCTCATGCGACACCAGTAAAATCAACACGGAACATTTATTCATCCGATCGATGTGGGTCGGTATGATTAGCCGGTACAGGTATGTCAAGGCGAAAATGAGTCGCTAGAGCTGGGTCAACAGAGAACTATGTATTGGTTATGTGAGGTACTAGAGATGGGCAATTGGATGTCAGTGTGACTAGAGATGGTTTAAAGGGATGTGTGATAATGGAATTATATATTTCTGATGATTATTGTAGGCAGACAAGGGTACTGCAACTGTAAATAAGGAAATCAGTGATGGTTTAATGACATGATTCTGGCTCACTGACCAGTAAAAACAGTTTTTAAAAGGTACTGTGTACATTGGATAATGGCAAAATCGTTAATTTTTCTACATTTCCTTGGTGGTGATGGTCCCAGCTTTTTTTTTTTGCTTTACTAACAGGTTTGCCTTAGCTCATCTGTCTAATAATATAGTTAACTTTGGATGTGTACACATTCCTGGCAAGCAATTGGGTGAACCACATGCGTTAAATTGACAAGACTTTTCGCTAACACCCAACTAATTTTACCCGTATTTAATGCCCACTAGACGTTGTTCATAGATTTGTCAGTTTTATGTTGCTGTTGAGAAAATGTCAGCAGCATCATTGCAAAGTGGTAAAAGATATTTGGGATTCATGCGTCATGTGGATGGTTCAAAAGTTTGTCGTGTTGATGGACTTATCGTTGTTTGGCCTCTAAGAATGGAAAGCTTATTCACGTAATAACATAGAGAGTACAAGGGCCATCAAGTGATTAGGGTGGAAATGCATGAAAATTGCCATCAGCATTGGAATAAACAACAGATTCATCTCCATTCATGGTCAGTGGACATCCTGTTTTAGATTTTCCCTTCTTTTCAATTTTATTATTTCATTGTAAAAACATCAGCTCTGCTGTATGTCATCTTGCGTAAATTTTGCCCTTGTAAGCCATCAACTAGCCGTGCAATAACTTTGTTATCTTTGAGCTTCATTAGGTTTCTCCCATTGGCAAGCAAGGCGTATCGACATGGGAGGACAGAAATAAGGAGGAAGCTGACATGAGGATTTGTTTGCTGTTGAAAGCTAATGGAGACCAGATTTGGTCTGCCAAACAGAAATCTTGAAGCAAAGTGAATTTTAAACAAGAATGGAGTCGATTTAGCTGTATAATCGTAAAGATTCCTTTCACTTCACTCCATTCTTGTTTCTGTCTTTATTTAAGCTGAGATTCATTTTGATACATATGATATTATGAGTTTGGATCATACACATTGAAGTGAAGCATATACTCTTGTAAAATCTTAGTACCTTAAGGTGAGTGCCATATTTCTATTGCATGATAACTTCCTGAACTCATCTTCTGTTATTGAGAAAGTTTGGCTGGAGAATTTGAGGACAGTGATGAAATAAACAGACAAAATATTAGAAGTGTGATGACTTGGCTTGCTGACTTGACTTGAAACTTGATGACTTTGTTTGAGAGCCAACATATTAGAGTTGTAATAACTTGACATAATAAGTTAACTTATCTTGATGACTCTGTGACTTTGTGTTACCAACTTTGGTTCCAGTAAACTTTGGTTTCAAATTTATGGAGTGAAAGCAAATTTTGTGTAACGAAAAAATAATAATGCCAAGAGTCTCAGAGATTTGAAGAAGGTATTTTTAAAAACAATCATTTGATATAGTAGCATGTTAGTTTTTTATGACTGCATTTTCTCTTGTACATTGGTTATTTGCCTGTCACATGCTCTCCCTTTTTAAAATCAAATTTATGGTGCAGCACTGTTTTAAGTGTATTAAAAAATAGTATTGTCATTTTGTGCCAATTTCAAAACCTACCAAATATCAGCTGGTATAATATGATAGCTAGACAGTCTCTCCTGTTGCAACTACAAAATATTTTTGCCTTCAAAATATCCTGGTATTTTTGCTGACTTCACCAAAACATTGTCTGCTTATTACCAATAGGGAAAAAAGTGAACCACCCAAGAAATGCCAACCCATGTTTGTATCTTTTAACACAATTATTGTCGCTGCTTGCATATGCCCCATCACATGGCTCACACTGCTGTATGCATTCATATACATACAGCTCGTGCTAATAACACCCAAATACACGAGTTGGTAAATACGCATTTCTGATTATACAACTCCAAATATTTTCCTCGTGTTCTGTTATAACAGTCAGCAGACGCTCGGGAGCACGTAGGCATGTAATTATTTCAATATTACGTTATTGCTTGCGAGAGGTAGCAAAATCGTACCGGGGTGCAAAGCATGTTGCCGTATTATAACCTTCAGCTTCAGGCAGTAGCTTCACTCGTATGGAATGCAGATATTGTTTCCTGTTCCAAAGTTTCATTTGCACTGCCAAATATAGAGTGAAGATCAAAAGTACATAAGAAGTACGATGATGTATCTTTAAGCCAAGTCTTCTTTATAGTGAACCATGTGATCTGCTGTACTCTTTCTGGCCTGAAGTTTTCTGTGATGTCAACATGTGCTGGTTAGCATGCCTGTATGAATGCTATCTTCAGTTTGGTTTTGATGTGTCAGAGGTTATCTTGAGAATTTGTGAGCATTGACATCACATTCGGATACAATTTTGATGTGGCAACAATAAATTTGAAGAGCCTTATTACAGAATGTGTTCAAATTTTGGCTTACCGTATTGTTCCTATAAATGCCGGCCCCGGGGGCGGGGCATTTTTCAAAAGGGAGGGCGTTTATTACAGTCAAAAATGGAAAGTCAAAAATCACCTTACACACGCTTATTTTCGATGATTACCAATAATACAAACGAACGAGCAGGGGACCCTGTTTTCGCACCTCCCGAGGTCAAAGTTCCATACTAATTAAACTATTACAACTGTGCACAGCGATTATGATACAGATTACGACAGTCCCGGCCATTAAATCATGTGATTTAGGTAAACTTAACTCATTTTCTTGAAATGTTTTATCCAAAAATCATAGGGGGGGCATTTATTAGAGCAGGGGCGTATATTAGGAACAACACGGTATTTGGTGTATAGTCGGAAAAGGTATGGGGATTGCAACATTGACGTGCCCACTACAATTTGAAAAGCATGCTTGATAGTAAGAACTGGGGTGGATTTTACAAAGAGCTTAAACTATCGTAAGTCCAAACCTGTTGTAAACTCTTACCTATTGTAAATCCTATGGAAGAGTTTTGATGGTTATGCACTCATGATGGGTGCAGAACTTCTGATACACTGTAAGTCTTTATGAAATCCACTGGAACTGGAGTGTGCTTGAATAAGGCCGAAAAATGTTTTGTTGCCCTCCAATGAAATTCTGAGATGTGTAGGGAAGGTTTGGATATTTTACTGGTTTTTACTGTTGTTGTTTATCAGTTGTGAATATGACTGTCAAGACAGACGTCAGAGGAGATTTTTAACCATTCTCGTTTTGAAAGCAATTTGTTTGCTCACCACTGACGAACCATGACTTACAAGTTCAGAAAAGAGTGCCTAATTTTTCTGAATTGGGCATTTTTAAAAAAAGAAATGTGCAAAAATGCACGATGATGATGAAAAGTGGAAAAAAATGCTTGAAAAGTGTAAAAATGCACTGAGATTGTCCAATTAAGGGTGAATTTTAGCCAAATTGTTGTTTAAAAATGGTAAACAGCTAACCAATCAGCATGAAATGCAAGCTATCATTGAAATACAGATACCATTAAGTCATAAGTTTGTAGTTGTGGAAGGAATTTCCCATTACCATTGAAAGCATGAAATTGTTTGGTAAATCTGCCCTCACACAGACACAAACTGGTTTGGAATTGCTTATCTCAATGACTATGAATACAATTTTAACTCAAAATGTGATTTGAAATACAAGTGTATTTATTTGACATTCAGAAAATTGAAATTTATTCTTGAAAACACAGTATTGCTACCACTTAGTAAACCTGTATCCTTCTTATATAAAGGTACACACTTTCCACAAGTGGTGCTGGTTGCGGGAGCTTGATATGATTCACTTAAACGGTACCTAAAAGCTGACTCCCATTTAGCCAGTTACATGCAAAAACTTGTCGAGTCATGAGGTTTCAGCAGAATTGTAATGTGGCGTTAAAGGCCGACTCGGAGATTTCCAGATGAGGCCGCCCTCAATTTTCAAACAAAAAGTGATATACATAATGCTCATCCATATACTAATCACTGTGTGAAATAGCTAAGCTCAAATCAAAGTTCTACATATAGAAAATCACAACTTTGTTATAAAATTCCGGATCCAGAATTTTTGTTATATACAGTATCCTATGGCACTGTTATACTATACATAAATGTTTACTGCATGAAAAATGAAAAGTCTGATTCATCTTAAACTTTGGAATTGAGCATTTTAGGTGACTATCTTCAGTTTTAGTTGACTATTTTTAATTAATACACAAAAAATATATATTTCGAAATCTCCGAGTCACACTTTAAGTTAACACGGACGCAATGATTGTACTCGAAACAAGTAATCTAAAAATTGTAATGTCCTCATCCTCAAGGCAGAGTTCAGTAACACAAATGTATGTTCATCTGTGTTAAATTACCTACATACCACAGGAATCAATACATTACAAACCGCACAATATGCAAGCGCATCGTTCTCCGTACCCACACCATCCACCATGTAACTAACATCTTGCTAGAAGACAAGAAGTATAAACATTTACTAGTGATTTGATCTTGTAAGCAAGAAAGAGTAGTAATCAAAAACGTTGTTGAATTCATACAAATTCATGCGCACAGCATTGTCGTTTTATTGCAAGTATAGGTGGGATATTATTACAAGCGATGACACCAAAGAGTAATGTGTTGTGTCTGCGAGTGCATCCCGAGGGTTGATTTTTGCTCCTTTCTTACCCTCCATATTCCGTCGTCTTCATTTGAGGGGTTGCGATTGCACTTTTTTTCTGTAGGAAAAAGCTGTGAATACAAGTATTTGTACCTAGTGTAGATGGGTTATTGAACTGTTAGAACACATGTTGGTTTCTGTATCACAGAAAAGTGATACTTTTAGGTTGATTGTAAGAGCACCTAGGCAATGAACTGATATACTTTCGCAATTCGTTTGTCACTATGTTATCGTACACTTTATACTTTGGTGTTAAAAATAGTTCACTAAACGCCGCAGTTTGCTCTCACATTTAAAGGCTCAGGGAAAGGCAATAACAGAACAACAGGTACTAATGAGAATAACTAAAATAAGCAAGAAGAAAGAAACTTCTTCTATTAGTTAGCTTTCCTAAGCATGTAAGAATTGCACCAATTATCATCCTATTTTGTAGGATTGTACATCACAACTTTCCATGATTCAGTAAATCTTGCTGTCTACTCTAACATTTTTCAGTTAATGTCTTCAAAACATATTTGTTTTAAAAATGATATTCGAGCCCAGTGCCGATCTGTTTGGCACTAGTTCTGCAGAAGACCATAAAACAAACTAAAAGCATTCTGTGTTAATTTTTGGAGTGTTTTTGGATGTTTCAGTTCTAGGCCTCTCTTAATTTAAAGCAATGATATAACATTTTTTGAAGAGCACTCAAATTTTTAATTTTTAGATTTTTGCACAGTTGTGTGGGTATTGTCTTTGAATGCTCAAATTGCATTTTTGTCATAAAAAGAAGGATTTTGTAATCGGAATTGAGGATCCATAATTGTAATTTAATTTCTCTTGTCTATTATAAAATAGCCCCACCTCACGAAAATGACATCTTGACTTTTGCAAACCAACGGAACAGCTAATGGATGAGCATACACACTTAATGTCTCTATTTCCCAGCTATTTCATATTGGAAGGATGTTTCCAGCAGCCATTGAATTATTATCAGGATCTTCGATAATAATTATTCTAATTACAAAATTCCTTCTTTCGCGACACACAGACTTTACTAGCTTTGCCATTCAGAGGTATAGTTAACTAGCCATTTGCCAGGGCATCTGTGCAAAAATCTCAAAATATTTGAAAAGTGAGGGCACTCCTCAACAAAATGTGCAAATTATTGCTTTAATTGTCTGGATCCGGACATTTAAAACTAAAATCTCTCTAGTTCCATAATAAAAAATAAATATGGCTTATTCCTCTGGATGTTTGTTAATTAGACAGTCAGCCTTATCTCATCTTCTTGTGAGGCTGCCTTCCCAACCCTTCCAAAAAAAATCTCTAAGGCTGGTATTCTGAAAGCAAGTCTTAACTTTAGACCTGGGTTTAAACCAGGGTTAGTCCTAAATGAATGGACCTTTATTCCTTTCAAAATACTGAAAATTAAATTTAATGGGTGAGAAAATTCCCCATGGATGGGTCATTTTGGCCCATCATGAGGAATTTTCTCATCCGTTACAGCACATTTTTAGAGTATGTTGGAAGAAAAAAAATGTCCACTCATGTAGGACTAACCCTGATTTAAACCCGGGTCTAAGTTAGACTCTCTTTCAGAATACCTTTAATACCTTTAATGGTAAGCCTTTAATGGTAGTCTTCCTCACTAGGATGGATCTAGATATGGTTGTCACACTATTTGTTGCATTGCAAATGCATGGCTTGTTGAATACAAAATTTTATCATTATAATATTTTTAATTGTATTTTGTTTCATCTTTTCTTTTTCATATGGTCTCTTCCTCGCTGGTTCGTCATTTGCCTCTGTTAGGTAAGTTCATGTAATTCAAACAAACTATTCATAGATGACATTTGCTCAGTCGTACACTTATTCAGAAAGATGTGGCATTATTCATATAATTGCCTAGTTGTACTTGCATGACATTAATAATTTAGTAGAATTACTTTCACTGTATATTATGTGACTTATTGCATAGAGAAGTACTAGTTATGAACAGAAAGTGTTTTAAGATGCAGGTAAATATATAGTTGAGGAATTCTGATGAAAGTATCTGCATAATACTGGCATCTACTCCTATTGTAGAAAAATACAGCACTGATATTTTGGGAATATAGCTGGGAGCGGACATTTGGGAGTTCAGACAAAATCTGCCCGGCAACAACGCGCGTAACTTGTTGCGCACTGCACGCATAGTGTCATGTGATGTGCAGTGAACCTAAAGATGCAATTTGCGCTGTTTGTTTTTACCACTTTACAGGGATCCTCTGGGTTTCCCCTTTGTTGTGGGCCGCCAGCTATAGCTGGCAGGACCACTTAGCAATTCGTTGTGCGTGTGTATGTATGTGTGTATGTGTGTGTGTTTGTATGGATGTGTGTGTCAAAAATTGTTAAGTTTTTTCATGGGGCGGCCCACAGCTTATATTCTTTGAATATAGCGAGCGCGAAAGCAAAAAAAAAAAAAAAAAAAAGTACACTTATTCAGAAAGATGTGGCATTATTCATATAATTGCCTAGTTGTACTTGCATGACATTAATAATTTAGTAGAATTACTTTCACTGTATATTATGTGACTTATTGCATAGAGAAGTACTAGTTATGAACAGAAAGTGTTTTAAGATGCAGGTAAATATATAGTTGAGGAATTCTGATGAAAGTATCTGCATAATACTGGCATCTACTCCTATTGTAGAAAAATACAGCACTGATATTTTGGGAATATAGCTGGGAGCGGACATTTGGGAGTTCAGACAAAATCTGCCCGGCAACAACGCGCGTAACTTGTTGCGCACTGCACGCATAGTGTCATGTGATGTGCAGTGAACCTAAAGATGCAATTTGCGCTGTTTGTTTTTACCACTTTACAGGGATCCTCTGGGTTTCCCCTTTGTTTTCACTGCGATGTGACATAGTTCCATTTCTGGCTATGAGATGTACTTTAAAGCAATGAAACAAAACAAGTCACAATCTTGTGGTCACACCCAGAGGGTGTGCCTATACTGTACTAAACACATGTCAGTACTTGGGGATAAAAGGTGTTCCAAAGTTTCAAGTACCACCAGACATTCATGATCATGCTAATGCTCTGTAGGTAGGCTAACTGAGCATAAAAGTCAAGATTTTTATGTGTTAAGAATAGGATTTTTGTGCGATCACATAACCCTATTGAGGTGAAATTTCTCAAAACTGGTGCATTGTGGGATTGACTCAATACACCCTCTGGGTTACACCTATGTAGAGAAACAAGTGATGATTTTAGGGTGTTCCTTTTGGAAATACAGCGAAAAAGTAGGTGATTTTACATAGATTTTCAGCTCGCCGTTTAAGTTTCTTACAGACTTCCATGGATTTTAACCCTCAGAGCACTACCTGCCTATCTATCGGCATCTAGACACTATTTTGATTGGTTACTTGGAAGGTAATATCATGTAATGAGCAAATCAGAGATACTGTAAGAATGGTGCTATGGTTACACAGATACAGAAGCACTATTGTGATTGGTTACTCTGAGGGCTATCTCATGTTGTGTCCTGTAATGAGCCAATCAGACAGATTGTATCATAGGTGGTAGTGCCCAGGGGATTAATAATTTAACATGTTGTGGGTGTCTTCATTTTGCTGATATCCAGTAAATATTTTATCTTCCTTAAAAACGATGGCTTCAGATTGTAGTGAAACATTTAAATTTGAGAAAATATTCCCAGTATGGAGACTAGGTTACAGTCTGGATGTATATTAAAAAAACATATCAACACCTACGTTTTGGCCATTTTCATTTCAAATCAGCTATATTTCAAAATTTCACTTGCAGATAGGTCTTACTAAAGGATAATCAAATACTATACTTTAAAAATGTGCACCTCCACTAAATTTTTAAAATTGGAAGTAGGTATCTTTACAGAACAAAACCTACCTCAATGTTTGTCACTTTAAAAAAAAAAGATGTCAGTCTTCAATTCTGCATGTGTGTGTGTTTTGTGTTAGTATGTGTAGGTGTATGTATGTGTGTGTGTACTTACTAGAGAGATGTTGTGGGGTTATTTGTACGTAGAAATAGAATGTTGTGGGGTTATTTAACGTTGTGGGGTGATTTTTCTTGACGTTGTGGGGTTATCAAACAGAGTTATTACGTTACTTTATGTCCTATAACAGAATAAACTGTAATCTAGTATTGAGGTTTATTCCGTAAAAGAGTAGAAAGAGGATTTTTCTAGTTAGTAACTTTATAGGCCTGCGATGCAATCGAGAGGACTAAGAAAATGAGTAGTATCAGGAGAAGCATATTCATAAAATCCATAATATGACAAATAGCAAAAAAAAAAAATCATTGCGTAACCAAGAGAATGTGCAAAAAACTCAATTTGGGTCCCCATGGGAACCCCCCTTTGGCACTTTACTGTTTGCCAAGTGTCACCTAATGAGAAGTTGAAGTCCAATTGTGACCCATTATTATTTTTGTATGATCCTGTGTTTTGGAAAATCTGGATCCCAAACATAACAATGATAAACTTGGCTGACTTACTTACACCCAATATTTATTGGTCCTACAAGTTTTAAAAATATTGGGCAAATGGGAAAATGTTAGGAACATGAGACTTATCTTGTCAACTGTCTGCAAATTCATGGCATGCTTTGATTGGCAAGGTCAAAGGTCATGGTTATGGTCATGGTCATGATCATACTGGGATCTAATTACACCAAATACAAGGCCGGATTCTTATTGTCGTAGTAATCTGTAATACAGCTACTTGTGTCTACCGTAGCAGCTACAGCAAAGCACAGTACACAATGAGCAATCTTGATGCAAGAGCGGCCAAGATAGGACTCCCAAAGTGCACACTTATTAGGTCTACAGTGATGTGTTTTCCTCTACAGCACGCAACCCAATGTCTACTTAGTCCCCTTGCAAACAATACCAGGTAAGGGTTCACACTCCTTTTATGTAACACTTTTTTAGTTTCAAAATGGTGGGTTCTGGCCCCCTAGGTAATGTACAATTTGGACCCCACAAGTCGCATGTTACTCAATCTGATTCTGTTTAGAATGTGTTTTGAGAGTAGTATTGCTGATTTGGACGTGGATGTACATCCATTCATGCATGCTTATAGTTATACATTTGTGTATATGGGTGTGCATTGAGAGTGCAACTTGAGATCAAAAAACAAAATATCATTATTAATATTAATAGTCATCCCCAATAATTTTAAAAGTCTACATAGTCTAGCGTCAGAGAATTCATACTGTTTTCCCCCACATCAATTTAGTTGTCCAAATGTAAAATCTCATGGCAGAGCATGGCAATACACGTCCCCACCAACCCTCCCCTTGCCCTTGTGGGGGATTCCTTTCAATTTGTGTAGAGACCCCTAGAGACATGAAGTAATTGGCCTTCAAAGCACTTACAATAATATTCAATGTATTAGACTTTCTTACCCCCCTGAAGTCTACTAGCTGATTTGATTGGCTAGATACACCAAATAACACCCATATATAACCCATCATAAACATGGTAAGACCCTTAAATGTTTGTACAGATATATGAATAGGTCTTATTTTGATTGTTTACTCAAAGGGTATAGCCTAATATATCCGGTAAGGAGCCATCATGAGATACTGTAAGAAAGGCAGTAGACCCCCAGGGGTTAACGGCGCTTTCATAATGGTGACAGGTCTAGAGAAAGAGATCGAAATGTCATAATGATTTTACTAACTCTGTTCGATGTGACGTGAATTGTGATAGCCCAATTTGAGAAAACTGAGCGGTTATGCAATGTTTGACAGTGAGTGGTTTTCAAGTAGAGCCTTAGGCGCGCTCAAAAAAGGTGGGTACTTCAAGTTGCGTATTGTCGGTATGAGGTTTTGATTGAGCTTGTGGAAACCCCTTGAAAACACAAACTGCAGAGCTCTTAACACATGCTTTAAAAAGCTCATAATCAATCAAGTTTTTTTCTCTTCGAATTCATGTGCAGGTTTTCAGCTACTCAAAAAATATGGTCAATTCTTTATGTGACAAAAAGGTAATGGTTTTCAGTTATTTGAACTTGTACTTTGACAGAAAGTAAACAAATACGGTTGCAATGAAGATTGCAGTTGAGGAAGTATGGTGTGTCCACTCGGCAATTGTTCTGCTCAATTTTTCAATATTTTATGGGGGAAATGTTACCGCCATTACCTTTGTTGGAAATATCCTTGTAAAGTTAGATCATTTTGAATTTTTTATTACAAAACACCTGCCAACAAGACAGCGTTAATTGTTAGACCGTGGTAGGTAGAATTCAGTGCTGGTCAATTTTCATGACCCTATTGATACAGCTAAGCTATTTTTGTGTCATCGGCAAGAGGCACATGTATATGAATTGCTTGGAGTGTGTATCTGGGTGTGTGTCTGTCTGTAGTAATGCTAACCCAAAACATAATTACCTTGTTTCGCAGATATGTGCACACAAAAAAAAGTTTTCATGGACTTGCATGCAAGCTCCTTTGGTAGTGCCCCACAGTCACCCCCACTCACAGTGGGGTCAAAGGTCATCTAAATTGATTAGAGGTCATGGCCCCCAAAATGTCCGAATTTTCAAATTGGCTTGGGTATCCATTGTGGTTGATCAATTTTCATCCACTTGGATACAATAGTCATTGACCAATTTCCGTTCGGCCTTATTAACTCATAAAAATGGAATAGAATTTTACGATAAAAAACGGCAGCTAAGCACTTATTGCTACTACCAATAGTATCAGTTTCCTACCTAAAAAGTGATAATTTTTTGTCATGTTTTTAGTTTACACGCAAAATGTAGTACCGGGTTCTCAAAAAAAAGGAAACCCTCAAAGCGCCCTCTATGTCACAAGAGAAAGAGTTAACCATACATATTAATACCCATCTGCAAGTAACATTTCTTAGGTTTTCCGACACCGAAAAGACTTTACAAAAGGACAAATATTGACCGAGTTATGGCCGATTGAAACTAGTACCACTTTTTCATTTTATCCACGGATTGTTACTGTCCATGGTTACTGTCTAAGCAGTCTTTAGGCAATACCTTCCCAAGCACTGCTTTCCGTTCAGGATTTCTTTTGTTTTTGCGACAAAGACCGGTCTTATATTGAAAGGTTAGTTTTTCAAATTATTAGAAATTCTAAGATTTGGCGTCATTCTGCTTTTACTGCGCTCCGATGGCCCCCTCCACCCCCACTTTGCTGCCTCCAAGACCATGACTACGTATGCTGGTGCACTCTCCTTCTATTTCAAATTGACTTTAATCGTTCTGTGTCCGCGGATGCTTTCAAAGGCAGCGGTTTATTCTAGTTGCGAAAGTCGGCAGTTTGCTGGTGGTTCCTGCTTAATGTTCCTCTAGCATGTCTAGGGCGAAAGTCTAGTGGACCAGATCTGGGGATCTTCGCAACAGAATAACCGCTGCCTTTGCAAGCATCCGACGGCCACTAATGATTAGACAGTCGATTATGAATGGAAAAAGAGGATAGAGAACGCAAGCTTTGCTTCCGTGTTACAGACGCCAACTTCCCCCAATTAGGGGAAAGAGCAGCGCATGAAGAATGAGGCAAGATTTGGAATTTCTAAAATTGAAACTAAACTTTCAATATCAGAACTGACCTTTGCGGCAAACAAAAGAAATCATGAACAAAAGAATGAGCTTGGAGAATGTGTATGTCCAAAACACATGAAGAGTAACAATCCGTGGGTAAAAATGAAAAGTGGTACCATTTTTTTCAATCGGTCATAACGCAGTCAATATGCATCTGGGGAAAGATCTTTTCGGTGTCGGAAAACCTAATGAAATGTACTTTCAAATGTGTATTATTGTATGGTTTTACTTTTCTCCCTCGTGAAAAAAGAGCACTTTTTATGTTTCTTTTTTTTTGAGACACTCGTAATTAATTGAATTGCTGTCACTGAAGTAGGTTCCAATTAGTTTACTTTGACTGCATGGACATAGCAAAGTAGTTCATGGATAGTACACGAATGTTATGTATACACGATTTAAAAAAAACTGTGTTCGGGTCGCCAGGCATATTTTACACGAATAGAACAACATTAAAAGCATTTAAGGAGTATATGGTTTTCTAGTTTTTAAGTTCACTTTTATTACAGAAAGTGTATAATAAGAAATCTCATAACTGATTTAAAGTAGATTTTTGATTCATGAGCATAAGATTGCATTAGAACCATCACCTTGTTTACAACTTGATGCTCCGTTGACCTTTGACCTTGGTATGTGACATTTACCTACATAGTTCTACGCTTTTTTATCATAGGTTACACCTTCCTGTCCCATAGTATGGGGCGGTTTGTTGTATGGGTTGAGATTTGTTGGCTTTTTTGCTACAAATGGAATTTTGGGTCTTAAAATGTAGATCATGGTCCCAGGAATCCAAAGCAAATGTTACCATTTTTTATCCCTTCCGTTGGCGGCCATCTTGGGTTTTTCAAAATGGCTGCCATTTTCAACATATTTTGCTCTATATCTGGACTTCTGAGCAACACAGAAGGTTCAAATGGTGGGATATCCATGTTGTTGATATCAAAACACACAATAATCACATTCAGAAAGTCGCAGATTGTTTTCCTTTCCTGCGGACATCTTGAATGTCAAAATGGCCGCCATTTTAAAACATATTTTTGCTCTCTATCTGCACTTCGATCAACAGAGTAGGCTCAAACTTTGGCAAACCCATGTTTTGTAATGTCGAGTGAATGCAAATACTACATCCAAAATCACGATTGGTTTTCCTCTAGCGGCATCTTGATTTAAAATGGCCGCATTTTTTAACATATACTTTCGCTCAATAATCATCGGGA